>VWYK01047309.1:8344-18980 GCA_013399775.1 Semnornis frantzii
GTGCAAACTACCCTAGGGGATCCTGCTTTTGGCAGGGTGGGGGCTGGACTGAGTGATCTCTGGAGGTGTCTTCCAACCTCTAACATTCTGTGGTTCTGTGATTTAAAATGCTTTGAAACCTCATCTCTTTTTTGAAAGACAGCAATGCCATAAAAACATTTGGGTTTGCTAATAGCAAATATAAACTAAGCAATCTTGGAAGTTCACCTCTTGTGCAGTGGTTTTCCAGTGCTGACCATCCCAAACCCGCCACATTCCAGACTCTTATTTAGCTCAGAGCCTTCCAACTTCTAGACAGAAGATGGAGGAGCACAAAGTTGGGGGTTATTATAAAAAGAGTTATAGTTGATACTGCAATAAATACTACTGTGAAGAAGCAGGAGGGTAGGATAGGTGGTTTCAGGAAGGGTTGTGACTGCTGACAGGAGAGACCAAACACATGTCCATTATCATAAAGGACCTTTGGGGATGGCACATTCATAGGAACCCTGTTAGTGTGTACAGACAGGACAGAGCTTTGCAGGTGGATACCAGCACCACATTTAAAAAAACCACCTCTCAGATATCTCGAGTGTTTGAGTGCCTCAAATTTCAACACAGAATAAGGTCACCAATTGCAGTTTCAAACTGGTTCTGACGATTTCCTTGCATTCGCCTGTGTCACCCTGTTCAGACTCAGCTTTGAGAGCCCTCAAGTTTATTTGTGAGAGCTCGGAGCCTCACTTTTACAGATCCTGTGGTATTCTTCACGGAGTTTTAAGAGATACAAAAGAAAAAAAAAAACCAAAACCCTTGCTCAAATGTAGAAGTTATTTTTGCAGTAACGTATGTCACGATTTTTAAACATTCAGGCCTTTAAACTTTTTTTCCCCCCTTCTTTCTCCTTCTCTCTCTCTCTTTTTTTCCTTTTTTTTTCTTTTTTTTTTTTTTTATAGTGTATGTTCTTGCCAATCCCAGCACAGTTCTACAAAGTAAAATATTTGGCAGTGAATTCATATTAACAGATGGAACAAGAAATTAACACGTTTTTGCTTCGCTAATTCACAGTTCTTTTAATACGCTAATTCTAAATCACCTGTTCTGACTTTGACAGGCTACAGACACCTGTTTGGGGTAATATTCCACAACTAATTATTACATGAGAAACTCGCTCTCCAACAAAAGGGTTTCTGTGTGAAATTGTCATAGTTAACAAATTAGTAATACCAACTTCAGACAAAAATAGCTTGCGGTTTTAATTTCCATGTACTTAACCTTGCCTGAAGAGCTAAGACTGCAGCAGGGGGTCAGCCTCTCCCCATCCCCCAGCACACCGGCGAGCTGCTCCCTCCGTCCGGTGCCCTTCCGAGTTGGCAAGGTCCCGATGCAAGTCCCGGTCCTCCGAGCCGAGTCAGGGAGAGCAGACAGTGAGGAGCACACAGTGTTGCTCACCAAAAACCAAGAGAAGAGGGCAAGAAGTTTCTTCAAGGGAGGAAGCTTGGAGTAATTTCCAGCTCACTGTGTTTGGTGCTGTTTAGAGTCAGGAGGAGGAAAAAGAAAAAAAAAAAAAGAAAGAAAAAAAGAGGTTTTTTTGTGAAATGGTAGCCCTGCTGCAACATAAAGACGTTGCAGAGCTCTTACACTTGGAGTTTTTTTGCTGTTTACCCCTATAAATCAGATAGAGCAGTCGAGAACTGAGCTGTGGTAGGATGCAGTGTTTAAATATTACCCCCAAAGCTGGCGGTGGATAATTTAATCCTATACCACTGAATGTGTGAGCTTTCTTTTTTATCTATCTGTGCCTGTAAGAGAAAGAAAGAGGGGGAAAAAAAACCAAACCCACAAACCCAACCACGTTTTCTGGTTGCCTTTTTAGAAGTTTATTACACTTCTGTCATAGTGAGTCATCGTGTTCATATGGGAAAAGGGGGAAGGGAGGAGAGCAGAAGCTGTTCCATCTCCCTACTCTTCTCCTCTGCTCTTTCGCTCTTAACATAACAGTGATGGTGCAGCTCCTCGTCCTCTGTCCCAGCTGTACACTAGTGTGGAGGCCACCTGGAGTCTGTGGCAGTAACAACCTTGTGATAATGGTGGAAAAGGCAAATCTGGGACAAGAATGAGTGGATGAACAATGTTACTCAGTGCAATGGAGTGAGGAAAAGCCTTCAACGTGCAGGAGAGAGGATGGATATTGGCTGGACACAGGCACATCTTGCCACCAACTACAGTATCTTACAAAGCAGCACTGATACTACCATAAACTTTCTACATACTTTCTCCTCACCTTTCAACCTTAAAACACAATCCTGAATCCTTTGCTCATCTTGCTTAGAAACTTCCTTAGTT
This sequence comes from Semnornis frantzii, assembly GCA_013399775.1. Classification (NCBI taxonomy): domain Eukaryota; kingdom Metazoa; phylum Chordata; class Aves; order Piciformes; family Ramphastidae; genus Semnornis; species Semnornis frantzii. Next base: position 10,670 of record VWYK01047309.1, read on the forward strand.
CTTCTCTAATTATTTCATCAAGGGTTTGTGGATGGCAGTGATATTTCATTGCTCAACTGTCAGATAGAAATGGCTTAGTGAATCTTATTCCTTTCTTCTCCCTGCTTTTGATTCTTCCTTTCTTATCTTCATCTTTTCCTCAACTATACATCCACTCTTCCTCCTTACAATGTTCCACTGTTCTATTCTTCATCTTTTCCTCAACTTTACATCTGCTCTTCCTCCTTACAATGTTCAACTATTCTATTCATCTTTTCCTCAGCTTTACATCCACTCTTTCTCCTTACAGTGTTCAACTATTCTATTCATCTTTTCCTCAGCTTTACACCCACTCTTTCTCCTTACAATGTTCAACTTATTTTCTTCATCTTTTCCTCAGCTTTACATTTACTCTTCCTCCTTACAATGCTCAACTGTTCTATTCTTCATCTTTTCCTCAGCATTACATCCACTCTTCCTCCTTACAATGTTCAACTATTCTATTCATCTTTTCCTCAGCTTCACACCCACTCTTCCTCCTTACAATGTTCAACTTCTTTTTTTCATCTTTTCCTCAGCTTTACATCCACTCTTCCTCCTTATGATGTTCAACTACCTTGCCAGATAAACTATTGCAAACTGGAATACAAATCAAACAGCCTTAAAAATATTGTGATGAACCTGGTGGAAATAATCCAGTTTATAGGGAAAATTCAAACCTGATCATTGTTAATCATCTTTGCTTAGGTGTTCTTCCTTCAGGGGTTTGAGGCAGCAAGAGCTTCTGGCAGATGTGGTGGACTCAACTACAGGGATTATTCCTTGCCATTCCCAGGCACCCGTATGCTGTAGAGTGACAATGCCAACTCAAACTGACCAAAGTTGTCTTTTCCTGTTCCTGGAGGAAAGTGAATCTATCCTGATTTTGTGTGTGTTTGTGCACACACCTGCTTTATAGCTGTCACCAGGATGATATATATGTGCAATGCTTAGTAAGTCAGAAAAGGTTAAACAATCTTGAAGAAGCATTTTACAGCTTTCCCAGTTACTCCAGTGAGGTTCTGCAGGTATATAAAGGGATGTAAGTGGCCCATGGTGGCTCTGTCTGCTGAGTCAAATCAAGTTCATTTACTCTTATTGCATTAGTTCTTGCTCTTCAGGAACATTGATTAGAATGAAGCTGCCTGCTACCTGGTGTGAGCACAGACTCTGTGATCATCTAACTCCTCACATTAGAGACAGTAATTTAATATTTAAATAGCTTTACAGGTATAGCTCTCAGGACAGATGCCATATAGCGTCTGAAAGTCCCTTTAGTGCCAGCTGTAGGAGTGCAGTAAGCCTTACAAGTACACAAAGTGTAAAGTCCCAGACTCAGTGCTGCACACTCTTTGTATTGCTTTAAAAAAAGAAATCATGTTAAATTATCCATTTGTGATAATCTTCCACAGCTTGTCAGAGTGAGGAGGTAGAATATCTGTCAGGCAATTTTCTTCTTGCTATCTGAGGAATAGAAATCTTTCTAAGTACTCTATCCCTTTGTGAACTAAGTCACCCCACTAATTTTTTTAAGTGAAGGGTAAGGCAGCCCTTCCTACCACCGAAACTACAACCAGGGTCTGCAGAAGATGCCTAGAGTTGAGGCTGACACCTGCCCTGGGGGAAAACTTGTAATTTTTTTTTCCCTGTATTTGCATGAATAATATTTTGTAGCTAATGTCTGTGTCCTTAAATGACTCTTACTTAGTGTATGACAGTAGTTTTCAGTTGTAGTTTCTGCATGCTGCTTGGTAAGACTTTGTTATTGCTTTAATCAGTTTCATTACACCTCGGTGTCTAGATCCTCTCCTTGTCAAAATATCATAGTAAGGCATTAACCACGGAATGATGATCTGAATCTTAAGGCAGCAGGATCTGGCATTGATGCCGAGGGATTTCTGCTCTTCCACTCGTGTGCTCCTGTCTTTTTCTTTCGGTTATTTATGCCTGACCTAAGCAGAACTCCATCTAGCTAAAGCCATGAAGCACAATTTGCCTCTTCGATTAACAATGGATTTCTCAAGAGTCTCCATCAGCACATTTGGCCTGTTCTTGCTTATCTGGCTCTGGAACGAGACAAGAGACCAAGCAGGGTAAAATAAGTACCAATGAGCAGCACCACATGAGGGATGCCTTTGCCCACTGTGGCTGGGAGCTACCAAGTTGGTTGTCACACACAGCGATTGATCCCCTCTCCTGCGACGGTTCCGTGCTAGATAAGGGCAATAGTCAAGTCCGGAAGAAGCTATTTTGTGCTCCTATTTACTGGAGGATTTTCAGCAGATGTCTTAATAGTTGGAAATCAGCAATAGTATGTGGATTTATTTGTATGCCATCTGAACCATTTGACTTGCCAGATGCATGTTGTTTAATAGCCTTTTGTACATCATTTTCAGAAGACAGTTCAGTAAGATTTTCTTTTATTGTGTGAAATAACCCATTTGGTGGATAGCATTTCCTATTGTTAGAGTGTGTGTTGAAGAGACTAATCGGGTGCAGTCTCTGCAGAGAAAAGAGAATATGCAAAACGCTGGCCCGGCCTTTGAGAGGCACAATAGAAACTTGTGATGAAGTCATTCTTTAGATCTTTTCTGAACATCACACATTTCCCTGCTTTTGGGATGCCTTTTGGTTGGCAGAGGTCTTTTTGTTTAGATGCTTAAAAGCCACTTTACTGCTTTGGTGTTTAGATTGTTGCAGTCGTTCCTCTCTCCTTACCCTCAACCTTCTCATACACTAATGCGGTTTAAATTATTTGCAGACGTTTGGGTTCTCTACCTTAATGTGAAGAGAGTTGCAGCTTGCTCTCGGTCCTGTGTTAAAGCTTATCTGAAAAGATAAAGGCAATCTTAGTCCTTATGCTGACTCATATCACACAGCCCCTGCCAATCACTGCCTGGTTTGATGGCTGTGAAATGCAAGTCCGTGGTGATTAATCGCTAAAAGGAAGTGTGGTTTATTGTTTGGTGCTTCGATTATCCCTCAGTGTGTCAATGATAGACATAAATACCTCTGGTCATTTGGCTACGTGTGTGTTTCAAGTGTAACATTGCTGTGTTCACAACAACATTGGTGAGTCATTCAAAATTATTCACCCATTTCAGCAGCAGTTCCTACAGCTCTCAATTAGAGTCTAGGAATGAGTGGTTGTACAGCAGAGATAGTGAACAGCAGGGAAAAGGGCTTGAAAGCTGCCAGGTGAGACTGATATTAAGATTAAAAAAAAACCAAAACCTGAATTTGTTGATCAATTAACATCAAATGCTACAGCAGGACTATTTTTATGCACAAATGGATTTATCCAGGCCTATGGAAAAGAGGGGCTAAATGAGGATCAAGAAACTCATCCAGCTTTTTCCAAAAAGCTGCTATGGAGTTTGATGCAAATTACTTTTTATGAGCAAGAATAATCTGGCAGGAAGGTTATCAAACCAAAGGTGTCTCATTGCTTCAGTCACTTTGTCGTCTACCGGCGACAAAGGTCCCACATGAATCTGGATGCAGGAATGTGGCAGGACATACATTCAACAGGGAAAAGAGCTTGAAAGTTACCAGGTGAGACTGATATTATGATTAAAATAAACCCTGAATTTGTTGATCAATTGACATCAAATGCTACAGCAGGACTATTTTTATGCACAAATGGATTTATCCAGGCCTATGGAAAAGAGGGGCTAAACGAGGATCAAGAAACTCATCCAGCTTTTTCCAAAAAGCTGCTATGGAGTTTGATGCAAATTACTTTTTATGAGCAAGAATAATCTGGCAGGAAGGTTATCAAACCAAAGGTGTCTCATTGCTTCAGTCACTTTGTCGTCTACCGGCGACAAAGGTCCCACATGAATCTGGATGCAGGAATGTGTAGGACGTACATTCAGCAACTCCAGCCACCAGATGGTAGACTCTGCTTACTGGTTAAGGCAGCTCTAGTGTCTGGTCACCAGTTGGCAGAAACAGCAGTAGACAAATTACATCACCTTAGAATCACAAAGCACAATATCACTCCTGTATTTCCATAGCAGTGTCACCTTTCTCTCAAATTCCTGCCAGAGCACACAAAAAAACCCGACCCAGTCCCTGCCGATACTACGCAGCAGCTATAAATATTCTCAGATGTAGCGCGGGAAGGAAAAGTATCTTTTTATTAGGCTGTTTATTATGTCAGTGGAATTAGCAAGAGACAGTTGGTGTAAGAAAATTAATGAACTAGAGTTTCATGGCTGGAATTTACTCCAACCTGCCTTATGTTACCAGTAAAATTTGTTCGGGGAACCTCAACATACTCTTTAGGAGACATTTGTCCGTTTTGCCAAGCGATCACACAACCCAGCACATCCTAATGGCAGTCTCTGCTGGATTTTAAATTTTCTTTTGCTTCTGTTAGAAACAAATCCCAGTGACAGGACACAAAGGTCTGCGTTTGTAGAAGGCAGTTTTGTCAGTCTATGAATCGTTTGTGTGTGTGGGAGAAGCATATATATATATTTATATGTGTGGTTTAGAGTCACACCAAATATTTTTAAAGAACTAACTGAACAAAATCTCAATGATTTTGTGCCTAGTAAGGTATGAACTGTAAAAGACAGCTGAAAGCATTGGGCTTTGCAAAGAGAATGAAAACCATCTGTCAAAAGTACTTTGCACAGATTACATGTGGCCCAGCTATTAATTAAGTGATTTTGCATCACTGCTTTAAAGAGAGCAAATCCTCCATTACTGGGGGCAGAGCAGAGGTGTACGTTTGACCTTCCGTGTCGAAGGAAGATGGCTGCACACAGCCTCCTAACAGTGAATGAGGGAAAGATAGATAGAAGGGTCATCCTCTACACAGGGATGTGCTTACTGTGTCTCAAAATGTTGCACTGCTGCAGATTCCCCATCCCTGGAAGCACTCACGGTCGGGTTGGCTGGAGCTGTGAGCAAACCTGATCTCACTGAAGATGTCCCTGCTTACTGCACGAGGGTTGGACTGGAATTTTATAGGTCACTGCAAACCCAAATCATTCTGTGATTCTGTTTGCAACTGTGATGGATTTTACTTTACAACATCCACTGTAGCCAGTGTCCCTGCTTGACACTCAGATGCACGCTGTCACCTCCAGTGCCATGAGAACTGCTGATGTCCTCCAGAGCTACCTGAGAGGAGTGTAGCTGCGAACCGCAGCCATCCTGCTTGACTTTGCCAGTAGGTTTTCAGCTGAGTGTCTGACACACCGGTTGCCAAGAGACTGATCCAAGTCTCATTTAAATGAATGAGACTTTTCTAGTGCATTTGGTAGGCTTTCGTTCTGGCCTCATTTTCTGCAGTGCCACCAGCCTGAGTGTCACCCTTGCTGTAAGGCATTGCAGTGAGACCGTCCTCTGGGCTCCTGGTGGCCTTTTGTAGGTGGAAGATGCAGAATGAATCGGTGATGGCAAACCAGGGACAGTTTCTTGCTCTTTATTCTTCTTTGCAGTGAGGGCTGGAGCAGCTCTAATTTCCCACCGTTGTCCACATGTAGTTGTAAATGAGAGTTTGTCACAGCATTGATACTCATTCGCTCGCTGACATTACTTTGCGTTATGTAGCAATATCTCCTCTCTGCCCTCATTCTCCCTTGCTCTGAGGCAGACGATGTGGCAAACAGCAATTTTCATGGTGAACTATGTAATAAAGGCTTTCCAGTTTCCTAGGAGAGAGAACTTTAATACTCCTTAATTATTATAATGAACTGAGAGTATTTGCAATTAACAGGTTCAGTGGCAGGCAAGCATCCTTGCGCGTCTTTGCCGATGCTATTTAGTTCTGATCTTTCAGCATCCCATTGTACCTCATGCAGTCCTATGCTATTTTGCCTTCCAGTTCATTGAACAAATGAGTTCTGTCCTAGGGCCAAAATCTGAAAGTACCAAGTGTAAATCTCTGGAGTAGGCCCTTGACTCAGAGGAATAAAATACTGAGATTCACCTCGTCTTCTTTGGCATGAAAAATTCAGCTGGACAACTCATAGCAAAATGCCTGTTATGACCTCTGCTACTTTTTTGTCTCAAGTTAGACTACTTCATAAAAGCCCATCCTGAAATAAACTGCTTTTTTCTCCTTCTTGCTCTGACTATTCCAGGAAGCATTAACCAGAGCTGTATAAAATCAGATGACTGATTTGTTCAAAGCTAATTGAAAATGTTCAGACCTATTAAAAAATCTGTGCTGGATTTAGTTGGGTTAATATTTTTCAGCTTTAGACACACGAGTCAGTATGTCTGAAACTTGATCAGCAGTTGTAGTATGGAATGTGCAAGGAGGTTCCTTGTTGCCGCGATGCTGTGAACCATGAAGCTGAGATGTTGTGTAGGGAAAGCAAACTGAGGGTGTTACATGGTCACTGCAGATTATCTGCTCCAAAGAACAATCAGAAAACTCCATCATAACATGGAGAAATGTCACCAGTTTTGGTCTGGAGGTAGCAGCAATTCCTTCCTGCTGCAACTGAATCTCCTCAAGTATCCAAGTTTGCTCAGATACTGCTTATGTATGTGTCACAGGGATGACAAAGGGATGGTCACTAAGGTCACAAAGTGGCTGCTATCCTAAGGCACAATAACAGGAGTCCATTTTTCAGAGGACTTTGTATTCCACAGACTGTGGAGAAACTAAAACTTCATCATAAAACCTCTTTCAGTATCTAAAGGGGCCTGCAGGAAAACTAGAGGGAGACTATTTGTAAGGGCATGGTGTGATAGGACAAGGGACAATGATTTTATCCTAGAGCAGGGTAGATTTAGATTGGACAGTAGAAAGAAGTTCTTTACTGTGAGGGTGGTGAGACACTGGAACAGGTTGTTCAGAGCAGTTGTGGATGCCTCATGCCTGGAAGTATTTAAGACTAGGCTGGGTAAGGCTTTGAGCAACCTGGTCTAGTGGAAGGCATCCCTACCCATGGCAGGTGGTTTGGAACTGGATGATCTTTATGGCCCCTTCCAACTCAAACCCTTCTGTGATTCCTGAGTCTCTTTTCATGCATCCTTGCACCAATGGCAAGCTCTGAAGCTTAATTCCACAATCCTTTAATGTTAATGAAGGCACAGTGGGGCTCGAGGTTCAATACATGTGGGCAAGTTCCCTTACCAAGGTAATTTCAGTTGGTTTGGGGTTTTAGTAGAATATCTGTTCTATATCATGGTACCCTGGAAGCCTCTTAGGAGTTAAAATGGGGATTGACTGAGGGAGCTGGGGATGGTTAGTGTGAGGAAAAGGAGGCTGAGGGCAGACCTCAATGCTGTCTACAGCTACCTGAAGGGCCATTGTGGAGAGGCTGCTGCTGGGCTCTGCTCAAAGGTCACTGGAGACAGAACAAGGGGGAATGGCCTCACACTGAGGCTTAGATTGGGCATTAGGAAAAAGTTTTTCCTGGAGAGTGGTCAGGGGAGCTGCCCAGGGAGGTGGTGGAGTCACCCACCCTGGGTGTGTTTAAGGGTGATTTGGATGTGGTGCTTGAGACTAAAGGTGAATCTTGTAGAGCAGGGTTCTAAGTTGGACTTGGTGATCCTGAGGGGCTTTGGCAACCTGCATGGTACTGTGATTCTGTGAGTTTGTTTGCAGTGTGATCCACCTATAGCAAATGATTCATTTGAGTGAGGTTTGATGCTAGCTGAAACACAGCTTTCAAAACTCCGACAGTGCCAACAAGCTGAGGATGATGGAGATAAAACATCAAACAGAGAAAAGACAACAAACAAGCAAAAATAATGCAGGGTTGGGGTATCTTCTACGTTTTCTTTTAAATTCTGCCCGTGCATACCTAAGGTACATTTGCAAGCAAGCATGCCTGTGCCAACTCTCCTTTTTGAGTGTGCCCCAATCCATTGTATAAACATGAGTTCCTGAAGCCCACTTAAGTGCTCCACTGAAGAGCGGAGCAGGGCATTAGCTTCTCACTCATTCATCTGAAAACAATTAGGGGGAAACACCACTTATCTTAAACAGCATTTGTCAGATTTTCTTCATCAAACTTGGTAAATACATATCTTCTGACATTTTGATGTATAATCATCAGCCTAGGGGAAACCTAAGTGACTGGGCTTTGGCCCGTGAATAGCTTTTGTTGCTGTGTGACATTAAAATGTTGTGTTGGGTTTGGTTGCTTTATTTAATTTTTTTTTCTTTTCTTTTATTAAAAGATAAATTATGAATATTCAAAATTGGAGTTATTTTCTGTTGGACCCACAGGAGGTCAAGTGTCATAAGGTCAAGAGAATACTTAGTATGCAATCTAGAGGTTTTGTAAATGTTTCTGAATTGAATTTTTTTTCTTTT
>VWYK01047311.1:4511-17264 GCA_013399775.1 Semnornis frantzii
AAAAAAAAAAAAAACCAAATAAAAAGTTGGACAGAGTATAGTTTTGTTGTTGTAAGATGCAATTTTATGGAACCAGGGAGTCAAAGCATCTCCTCATGGCTGCAGGGAGCTGAGGAACTGCCTCGAAAGGGTTTGCCCATGGTCTCGTCGCTCTTCTCTGCCTGTGGTGGAACCTGCTCTGTGGCTTGAAGCTGTCATCTCAGTTCCTCCCCCTCCTTCTTTAAATCATCTTTTAGAATCAAGCACACTTTTAATTTTTTCCCCTCTTCTTACCAGCTATTTGTGTGGCATCACCACTGTGTCCTTAGCTGGGCACCTCCCTAGGGGACCTTCAAACCTTCTCCAGCGCTTGCATGGTGGCGAGGTGAGACCCCTCAAAACTCCTCCCCAGCCTTTCTCTTCCTTCTCCCTCTGCCTCTCTGTTTCCCTTCCTGAGAGCCTCCTCAAGGGATCTGTGACATCAGGTTTCCAGTTGGAGCTGGCAGATTCCTGGTATGCTGAGTTCTAGGAAATGTGGCTGAGGATTGTGATCTTGGTAAAATCCTGGCATGTGTGATACCTGTTTGTCCTTAGCCTGGGGGCAGACATCTGCATCCCCTTCTCCACTCTGGGTTTTTCCCTGATTTCTCCAGGCTGGAAGATCATAACATCTGTGCAGAGAGGGGGGGATGGTAAAAAGAAAATGCTTGGGTTTATGGCATGGAGTTGAGTGCAGCCAGTGCTGGAGTTGAACAGGGCTGTGTCCTTCTGGAGCAAAGTTTTAATCTTTTCAAAGCTGTCCAAGAGTGGGGGGGGAAGGGCACCAACCTCATAGGATCACAGAATGTCAGGGATTGGAAGGGACCTCTGGAAACTGAGCCCAACCCCTCTGCCAGAGCAGGATCACCTAGGGCAGGTCACACAGGGACACATCCAAATGCGTCTTGAAAGAGAAGGAGACCTCATAACCTCTCTAGGCAGCCTGCTCCAGGGCCTCATCACCCTCACACCAAAAACACTTTCCCTGAGTTCCAGTTTGTATCTGTTGCCCTCATCCTGTCACAGGGCACCACTGAAAAGAGTTTGACCTCTTAACACCTACCCTTCAGGTACATCTAAACATTGATCACATCCCTTCTGCCCTGCCCTAGTGAGGCCACATCTGGAGTCCTGGGTCCAGTTCTCTGCTCTCCAGTTCAAGAGAGACAGAGAAGTGCTGGAGAGTGTCCAGTGGAGGCTATAAAGCTGCTGAGGGGCCTGGAGCATTGCTGTGAGGAGGAAAGGCTGAGAACCCTGGGGTTGTAGAGCCTGCAGAAGAGCAGCCTGAGAGGGAATCTCCCCAGTGCTCAGCAAGAGCTTAAGGGTGGAGGGCAAGAGGCTGGGACCAGATTCTTCTCAGTGGTGCCCAGTGACAGCACAAGGGGCAGTGGACACACACTGGCATCCGAGAGGTTCCATCTGAACAGGAGGAGAATGGTGTGAGGGTGCTGGAGGGCTGGAGCAGGCTGCCCAGAGAGGGTGTGGAGTCTCCTCTGGGGAGCTTCCAAACCCCTCTGGCCATTGTGATCCTGGGCAAGCTGCTGTGGGTGCCCCTGCTTTAGCAGAGGGGTGGGAGTGAATGATCTCCAGAGGTCCCTTCCAATCCCCACCATGCTGGGGTTCTGGGATGTCTGGCTGGACAGAAGTGCTGAAATCAAGGCCAAAGCTGTAGCCTGGCTGTGTGAGGTTGTACAGGAGGTTCTTTGGCCAGCCTGTGCCCACCCTTGGGGCTTCATTGCTCATCAGCATCCATCAGGACTTAGTGGCACATAGGCAACATTTGCTGATGCTCATCAGTTAACACTGATGCTGCTACTGGTCCAAAGGTGCTAAAAATGATATTTGGAGAGAAAGATGATATTTGGGAGAAAGAACTGATTGGCCAGGGGAAGGCTGCAGCCATTACTGCTTTTGAGCTGATCGAGGGGTTTGTGCTGGTTTAGCAGACAGAGGGTGGGTGGGGATGTGCCTGTCCACAGTGAAGTAAGCAATGTGATTGTGCAGGAGAGCTCAGGAGCCTCCCTGCTTCCTCAGCTAGCAGCTCTTGAGTGTGTTTTGTGCTAATTAACACTGCCACAGTCAGCACTCGAAGGGGAGAGACTGTGTCCAGGTGTCAGAGCCCCTGAGATTGAAAACTTCTTTTCAATGACAGACTGAGCATCCAGGCTCAGTTTTTGGATCATCTGGTCGAGCAGGGAGTGACTGAAAACAAACAAGAGAAGAACTCCAACCCCTTCCATTTAGCTCCAAGGGGTAACTGCCCCTCTGCAAGGCTTGGGGAGGGCCAAGGTGGCAGCTCTGGTCCCCAAAGCTGCACAACAGCCCTGAGCACCCAGCTGGAGGTACAATCTGACCCCAGCATTGGGCTTGTATCTGGAGCAAGGGCACTTTGGGGAGTTATAGCTTCCTGCAAGGAACTTTGCTTCGGGATGGGAAGAATCAGGCTATGCAAAACTGCCTCAAACCAGGGAGAACCTCCTCATCATCTATGCACACCTCCCCTAGGGCTCTGCAGTCCTCTAACCACCCTCCCATCGATTCCTCTGTGTGTGGAAATCCTTTTCTTCTGGGTGGCCTGGGGAAAGTTTAACACTTTCCCACCCATCCCAGGGCAGGGAAGCTGCATGGCTGTGGGGAGGAGGGAGAATGGTTTAGTCTGGCACCTTTTACAGCGTGGAGCTGTGAGTAACAGCAGTGGGAGAGCAGGAGCTGCTTGGACTGTCAGAAACACCCAGAGGGTTCATTAATGAATCCCCTCCTGGTATCCAGAGCACACATGGTGCCACAAGGGGCAGATCCAGGCTCTGACACCTCCACTGAGCTCGCCCAGCTCTCAGTGACAGTCTCAGCTCCCTGCCATTGATATCTCAGGGAGGAGCAGAGGTTTTCTTTTCCTTAGGACTGTTTGTCACAAATTAATTGGAGTTTTGGCCCCCAGCCAGCCTCCTTCTGTCGATCCAAACCAGAGATAAGTGGCTCAGTCTTTCCTCTAACCTACTTGGAGCTGTTTCTGCTGGACCAAGAAGTCTCCAGCTCTTCCATAACGTGGACCACTTCACAGCCAGCCTTGTGGGCTCCATCCCTCCCACCGCTGCTGACGCAGAGCGTCTCCCCTCCTGCTTGCCTTGGCCAGCTTCCCAGGATGACTCCACTAATTGCTTACGTAGAAAAATAATGAGGAGGATGCATCTGATGTATTTTTAGATGTCTCTTGATGGGATTTAGCAATCGGAGAACCAGAGCCAGCACCTCCCCATCCGTCTTCTGCATCCCCGGTGATGGTTGCATGGTGGACTTCAGAAGGTCCTGCATCAGGAGGTTGCATTTCTGACACAAGCTGCCCCTTTCTTTTGTTTGGTTCATCTTGGTGCTTAATAAATGCACTGTGGGTGATGCCTACCTGGCACTGAGCAGGATCTGTGCAGGGATACCCTGAGATAGTGGCACCACTGCCTCCTCACTCATCTCCATGGTGGTGACTGTGGCTTGGAGACCATCTCAGTGCTGTAATCACAGAATCTCAGACTGATTTGGCTTGCAAAGGACCTTCAAAGCTCATCCAGTCTAACCCCCCAGAGTCAGTAGGGACATCTGCAACTAGAGCAGGTTACTCAGAGCCCCAGACAACCTGAGCTGCAATGGTTCCAGGGATGTGGCATCTCCCACCTCCCTGGGCAACCTGGACCAGGGTCTCACCACCCTCAGTGTAAAACATTTCTTCCCAAGTAACTGATGGCAGGTTTTCCAATCTAGGCATATTTGGGAGATGAGTCTCACCACCAAAGTAGTGTTTTTTTGAATGTTCTTTCAGGTGTTCCCATCTCAAACCTCAGCAGAGCAGGGGAAAGGCAACAGGAGCAAAATCTCATTAACTGTTACCCCAGAGGCTGTGAGATTCAAGCATTGCAGCAAACAGTTCCATTCTTTTTCTCTTTACTTCTTCCACTGCAGGTCTCTTTGTGTCTCAGTGGCTTCCGGTGCTGGGGGGTGGGGGGAAGCCAGGCTGCAGCTTTTCCCTTTCCAGGCAAGTGTGAGAAACACAATTCTTGCAGCACAAACTTATCTGCCCCTGGAGCTGAAAACATCCTTTATTTGCTCCTTTTTTTTTTTGAGCCCTTTGAATGAATGATTTCTCCTGCTGGTTGACATCAGCTTCCACACCAAAAGCTGTGGGAAAGCTCTGCAGTTAGGGTGGATTTAATAGATCTGGTTTCTGTTTTCTGAACCCCTTTGCTTTCTAATTCTCTCTCACATGTTTCCTTGATTTACATGGTCACACACAAAACAGCCTCACACTCCCAAGGAAATCATCAGGAAAGAGGGAGTTAAACCTGAAGGATTTTTTTTTTTCCCCCTCCCCTTCTTTTTAACCAGGCATCATTGGAGAAAGGTGGCATTGCACCAAGCCCGTGGCTTTTCAGGCACTGTGGCCACTCGTGCAGTGATGGTGGGAGCCTGGGGCTCCAATTTGTCCCCAACCCCCCCCCCCCGTTTTTTAGTGTCTTGGTGTGTGTTTTATTTTCTGTAGAATCACAGAATGTAAAGGGCTGGAAGGGACCTCTGGAGATCATCAAGTACAATCACAGAATGCATCTGCTTAGAAGAGACCTCAAAGATCATCCAGCCCTACCCTCGACCCAGCACTGCAGGGTCAACACTAAACCGTGTCCCTAAGCACCAGGTCCACAGGCTGCTTAACCACCTCGAGGGATGGTGACTCCTTGGAGCTGTCTAAAAGGGACAGCTCACAAGGGACATGTTTGCCTGGTGCACATACTTCTAGCACCCATACCCAATGGGTGCCCACCTCAATGTGAGCCAGAAGAGATGGGTGAAGCTTAGTGGCCGTCAGCGCTTTGCTTCTCACCCCCACAGTGCTGTCATCTCTCCTGGCTTTGCCTCTGCTCTTGGTGGCTGCTGATGTAGGTACTTCAGAGCTAGTTCTGCTGTGTGCAAGAGGATGCTCAGCAGAGCACTTCTTTAGAAGGTCCCAGTCCTTTGGGTGCAGCACCCCAGAACGAGTTCCCACGTTTTACCTTGTGTGAGGAGTTGGTTAGGATGTGCCTTCCCTGCTGGTGCTTTTTCAAGTACAACTCCTGCCTTCTGGAGGATTATTTACCTAGGGAGGCTGAATATGAAGGCTGGCAGCCTCCACCACTGTGGCCAGGCCAAGATGTGGGTCTGTTCCCTGTACCCCAGTTGATGTGGCAGCTTAAGGTTTCCTGTGCCCTGCGGTTTGGCAGAGCCTCGGTGGCCCCTGGGAAGGGACTCTGCAAGTTGGAGATTTGCTCAAAGCTTCCTGCCCTGCCCCCCCAACCCCACCAGGCAAAGTGAGCTGCTGTTTGACCCTTTCTTCTTCCAGCACCTGCTGTCTTCCTGCCTACCTGATGGAGTGTGTTGTGTCTCCCCAGGTCCAGGGCTTATGCAAGGAGACCATGACCACTGATGAGGCCACCAAGAGCGAAGGGGAGGTGCAGGCAGCGGTTCTTGCCGAGCGCGGGGAGGACATCACACCAGCTCGAGACCGAGGGGTCCTGAAGGTGAGAGAGAGAGGGGGGCTGCCAGGAGGGTCCTGCCTTTCATTCTGTATTTTGGGATGTGTGGTCTCATTGGTGGGCTGTGTGGACATGGCACTTTGGGACATGGTTTAACGGCCATGGTGGTCCTAGGTTGATGGCTGGACTCGATCTTAGAGGTCTTTTCCAACCAAGACAGTGCTGTGATTCCATGTGGCACTCTCAGGGCTGTAGGGACTGTTTTGGGTTTTGTTTATTTGAGAGGGGAAGGAGATGAGCACCACTTGGAATAAAGAAGAGCAGGGTGGTGGTTGAGACTGATGGGTTGGGGCTACTCAATGAATTTCGCTGCTATTGTGTTCCTAATCAGATCATTAGCTGTAAACCCACAAAGCATACTTGTGTATGACTCACAGACCTTAGAAAGAGCACATTACTGAGGTCATCCAGTCTGCTCCACAGCGTCTTTTTCACATTCAGGGCTGTTTCTGGATAGTTCTGCTCCCAAGCCCTTGTTCTCCTCCAGTTGAATAGGACCTTTCCTCTAAGAATAGCATCCTCCTCTGCTCCATCCTCGGCTTGAGAACTGCCTGTTCCAGGCTGGAGCATTCAGAGAGAGAGAGAGAAAGAAGTGTTGACAAGAAACAAGCAACGAAGTGACACCCCCTGAGAGGAAGATGTGTATGGACAGAAACCCTGCAGTGGCCTTCACTTGGGCTTTGCAACCACAATCTTTATTTGGATGTCTCCCCAAAGGCTGGGGAGGTCTCTGCTGCCAGCCCTGTCCCAGTGCTGTGGATCTGGCCAGGGATTTATTTGCAGGGGCTGATGGAAGAACAGATTGAACTGGAAACTCTGGAAGCTTCACATATTTCTTGGACACTTCCAGTGGCAGTGACTCCACCACCTCACAGAATCCCAGAAAGCATGAGATTGAAAGAGACCCTCAAAGGTCATCTCATCTAAGCCCCCCCTGCAGTGAGCAGGGACACCTCCAACTAGAGCAGGTTGCGTCAGGCTTGACCTTGAATGTCTCCGGGGATGGGGCCTCTACCACATCCTCTGAACAACTTGTTCTGGTATTTCACCACTCTCATTGTTCCTCCTGATGTCCGACCTAAATCTCCCCTGCTCCAATTTCAAACCATTGCCCTCATCCTATCTGCACAGGCCCTTCTGAACAGTCCCTCCCCAGCCTTCCCGTAGGCTCGGTTCAGATACTGAAATGCAGCTCTTAAGGTTTCCCTGGAGCCTTCACCTCCCTGGGCAGCCACTTCCAGTGCCCAACCTTTCAAGAAAGGTATTTTTTTTTTTTTTTTTTTTAATCAGTCCTTGGGTTTAGAGCAGCAGTGGGGAGTCTGTGCCTGTGTCTGCATGGATTTGATCTCTGGCTCTTTTATATCCACCTGTGTGTATATTGCTATATATATGTGTGTGTAAAGAGTGAGGGAAGGCTGGAGCACAGCTACAGGCTGAGAGAGTTGGGGTTGTTCAGCCTGGGAAAGAGAAGGCAGCAGGGAGCCTAAAACATCTCTGTTAGAAGGGAAGACTGAAAGAACTGAGTCTTTCTAGGCTGGAGGAGAGAAGGTTGAGGGTGGATTTCTTAACTGCTTACAAATACCTGAAGCATGGCTGTCAGGAGGATGGGACCAGGCTTTTTTACAGTGGTGCCCAGTGATGGGACAAGGGGAAATGGTCCCAGGCTGGGACACAAGATTCCATCTAAACATGTGGAAGAACTTTAAGGGTGATAAAGTGCCAGAGCAGGCTGCCCAGAGAGGTGGTGGAGTCTCCATCTCTGGAGACATTCAAAACCCTCCTGGACGTTGTGATTCTCTGTGACTTTCTCTAAGTGAACCTGTCTTGGCAGGGAGGTTGGACTCTATGATCTCCAGAGGTCACTTCCAGCTCCTACCATGCCGGGATTCTGTGATTCTTGTGACCTTTCAGTGCTTAAAGGTGCCAGTAAGGAAGCTGGGGACAGACTTTTGAGCATGGACAGGACAAGGGGTGATGGTTTGAACTCAGAGGCAGATGCAAGCTGGAGAGAAGGGAGAGATATTTTACACCGAGGGTGGGGACACCCTGTTCCAGGTTGCCCAGAGAGGTGAGAGGTGCCCCATCCCTGGCAGAGTTGCAGGTCAGGTTGTTTGGGGCTCTGAGCAACCTCCTCTAGTTGCAGACGTCCCTGCTGACTGCAGAGGGATTGGACCAGGTGGACTTTAAAGGTCCCTTCCTAGGCAAACTACTCTGTGACTCTAGGATCTGTCTCTCTCTCTCTCTCCACATGCATCCTGAGCTGTCCCATGGCTTCTTTTCTCACGAGTTGTTGCTGTCTCTCAGATCATTAAACGACCTGGGAGTGAGGATGAGTTGCCCATGATTGGGGACAAGGTTTATGTGCACTACAAGGGGAAACTGGCCAACGGCAAAAAATTCGACTCCAGCCGCGATCGGAACGAACCCTTTGTCTTCAGCCTGGGCAAGGGTGAGCCCTTCTAGGGGAAGCTTGAGGGTGGGATAAGCCTGGGGGGCTCTGGGATGATCTTGGAAAGGTTTGGATGATCCCAGAGGTATTTGGATTATCATGGGGAGGGTGGAGTGAGTCTGAGGGGGTTGGAGTGATTCCAGGGAGGCTGATATGGTCATGGAGAGAGTGGGATGGTTGTGGCAGGGCTGAGATGATCCAAGTGAGGGTGGGATAATTCTAGTGGGGCTGGGATGGTCCTGGAGGGGCTGGGATGATCCTGGAGGGGCTGGGATGGTCCTGGGGAGGGTGGAGTGAGTCCGAGTGGGTTGGAATGATTCCACGGACATTGGTATGATTGTGGAGAGAGTGGGATGGTCATGGCAGGGCTGAGATGATCCAAGTGAGGCTGGGATGGTCCTGGAGGGGCTGGGATGATCCTGGGGAGGGTGGAAAGATCCTGGAGGGATGATACCCCATTGCAGAACAGGGTGGTCTCAGCCCTGCCTTAAGTGACTTCCAAGGGTGTTTTTTTTTTCACTTGCTCTCCTCATAGCACCCACGCTGGGATTTTTTTTTGGGGGTCTGCTGCTTTCTTCCTCATGCCTGACATCTGCCTCTCTCACAGGCCAGGTAATCAAAGCATGGGACATCGGGGTGGCCACCATGAGGAAGGGAGAGATCTGCTACTTGCTCTGCAAACCCGAGTATGCCTATGGTTCTGCTGGCAGTGCCCCCAAAATCCCTTCCAACGCCACCCTCTTCTTCGAGGCAAGTAAAGCCAGTGTGTGGATGAGCTCCCTCACTCCCTTCCTGCCTTGCCAGCCAGCTCAGGAATCAAAAAAAAAAAAAAAAAAGCCCCAAAACAAACAACAACACAGAAAAACCAGCTTAGATTCCTGAAACGTGTCCCTCTGCTCCAGGAACTGCTGCCAGGGCTTTCTCAGAAATGTGTGTCTGAGCTGGGAGGCTGGAACTGAAACTGCTGCTGGGGAGAGCCTCAGTGCTGGGGAGCTGGACAGGGTGGGGGCAGGGAGAGCAGGCAGATTCCTAGTTTAAAAATGCACATGGGAGGGAGAAAGCAGCTGGGAAATGCCTCTGGGTGATTGAGTCTAAGGAGTGCTGCCCGGTGGTAGGAGAGCCAAAGTTTTGGCAGAGTGAGCTGACTGGGCAGTGCTCGTCGGGACAAGGCGATGGGAAGGCAGAAAATCTGTCCTAAATTAAAGCTCTGTCTTTCCAAACTGGGTAGGGACTAAGCTGGGCTAAGAGAGGCTGAGGACTAAGAGGAGCTGAGACAGCAGTGGGTCAAAAATGATTTTATGAGAGAAGGGAAAGCTCCTGCCCACACAGGTCCTGGGCAGCTTTCACAGCATCCAGCAGCAGCAGCCTGCACCTGGGCAGGCTTTAATAAACTTATTTGTGCTGTTACTCTGTGCAAAGCTTCAGGTACTGCAAGTGTCCCAGTTTCTAATAAATTGGGTGGATTATGCTGTGGCTTGGAACTGTTTTTTTTATGGGCAACTTCTGCCTGTCAGCTGTATGGAGAATGAACTGCTGCTTTGTAGCTCCTGTGTTGTTGTGAGGCCTTGAGTGACCTGTACTAGTGGGAGGTGTCCCTGCCTATGGCAGGGGCTTGGGACTAGGTGATCCTTGAGGTCCCTTCCAACCTTACCATTCTATGATTGTCTTCTTCCTTCTCCTCCTCTCTGAACTCTGCCCACTTTTGCTTTGTGATTTGGTATTTTTTTAGGTCGAGCTGCTTGACTTCAAAGGTGAGGACTTGTTTGAGGATGGAGGAATAATCCGGAGGATCAAGAGGAAGGGAGAAGGTTACTCCAACCCTAATGAAGGTGCTACAGTGGAAAGTGAGTGATGGGCCCTGAAGGATTGAACCTGCCCCAGAGCAGCCCAGTACTATAGAGGTGGAAGGTGGATGTGCATCCTGATGGGACATGGGTTTTTTTTTTCAATTTGGAGGCTGGACAGGATGGAGAGGGGCTGGGGAGAGCAGTAGGTCACTGCCTGCTCAGGGATGCTGCTCTGAGCTCTCCTCAGCATAGCCCCAGAGCTGCTGGTGGGAAGAGTAGTTGGGAAACCTCAAGCCCTGGGAGCATCTGAACATAACCTGTGCTCTGGTTTCTTAGTCATGTTGGCAAACATGTCCCTGAAAGCCCTGATGCTGCTCAGCTTAGAGTAGGATGAAGGGAGCAGGCCCCCATGGGCTTTCAAGGCTCTGCCATCTCAGTTTTCTACATCCATCACCATGTCCAAGCCACTCCAGGATGTGGCAGCTCCTAGAAACTCTGACTCTGCCTTGCATCCAAAACACCAGAAGCAGGAATGTCCTTCCTGAATGCCATCCCTTGCTGAGTGTGTTTGGAACCCATACAGGCACTCAGCACCTTCTTTGGGTCCTTGTTCTGGCACTGATGGTAGCTTTGGTGACCTTTATTGCACCTTTTGCAGAAAGGAGCCTTCTTTCATCCTTCTTTTGAGGGGCAAATGAAATGAATACAGGAGGTTTGCTGTGCCTGGAGTGGTCTGACATGGGAAGATGAGGATCTTGGGTCTGCTGGGCTCTGCCTGCTCTGATCACATTTCTGGAGCAGAGATTTCATGGAGCTGGCTGGAGGTATCCAGGCTTGTGGGGTGGTTTTTCCTTCCTAAGAACCACTCAGACACAGAACTCACTCCATGCAAGAACCATTTACTTTCAGACATCCTGTACACAAAGATTAACTCCCCTCAGCGAAGGAGAAATTGGATCTGAGCTGTGGCAGTTGATAAAGCTCACCTCCTTGAATAGCTGCTGCTTCTGATGAGCTTTTCTTGTAAGGAAAGGTGAGGTTTTTGACTTGGATTTGGCTGTCTGCCTCTCCTGCAGTGAGCATCTTAGCTGGGACCAGCTGTGAGCTGTGCTTCAAACTGGCTCTGCTGTCCCTGAGATTAAACCAGCAGTAAATATCATTGAAGTCATCACTGGTCCAGCATTGCTCTGTACTCTGAGCACTTCACAGGCAGCCCTGTGTTGGGTGTGGAGGGCAGGGAGAGCCCTGGTCCCTCTGTGGTTGTTCCCATCACAGCCTGATGTTTTCTGGAACATGCTCTTGCTTTAATGGCTTGGGAGGAGGCTGAGGTGGAGGGCGGAGGGACACCAGGAATCCTCTCTCTGAAAGGACATGAGGAGACAAATAAGGAGGTTCCCCATGCACCTGATGCCCCACAGCCTGGTGTCCCTCTGTTTTTTGCTTTATCTTTTGCAAAGGAGTGCACTTAGCAGAACAAGTGCTGCAAGCAGATCATGAAGATGGATGCTCTGCTGGCTCAGTCATCCTGTGGAGCTGATACTGCTTTGGCAGGACAGAAATCTTATTAAGGTTGGAAAAGACCTCTAAGAATCACGTCCGACCTTCTACCCAGCACCTCTGTGACCACTAAATCATGTTCTGAAGTGCCACATCTACTTGTTTTTTGATCGCTTCCAGGGATGGTGAATCTACCACCTCCCTGGGCAGCCTACTCCAATACCTGACCACTCTTGAAGCAAAGAATTTCTCCCTGGAGATGGGGAATGCTTTGCTGATCCCACCAACAGCCCTGCCAACTGCTCATTTGCAGCTCATGTGGCCTTTAATTCATGCAGACCTATACAATTCCATACATCAAGGAGTCAGAGACCCTTAAATACAGCCCTGTGAGAAGATGAGAAGAATCAGCAGCAGGCAGCCTTGCAATTTGGGGTGCAAATAGGTGTTTTGTTTTTTTTTTAGCAGTGTGTCATAGAATATCATAATGGTTTGGGCTGGAAGGGACCTTAAGTATCATCACAAAGAGACTCTTTACAAGGGCTTGTAGTGATAGGATGAGGGGGAATGGATTGAAGCCTGAGTAGGGGAGATTGAGACTGGAGATTAGGAAGAAATTTTTTAGAGTGGTGAGACACTGGCCCAGGTTGCCCAGGGAGGTTGTGGATGCCTCCTCCCTGGAGGTGTTCAAGGCCAGAGTGGATGAGGCCTTGAACAACCTCATCTAGTGGAAGGTGTCCCTGCCCATGGCATGGGGTTAGAATTAGATGATCTTTAAGGTGCCTTCCAACCCAAACCATTGTATGAAGGCTGGGGAGGGACTATTAACAAGGTCTGGGAATGCCAGGACAAGGGGCAATGGGTTTGAAGTGGCAGAGGGGAGATTGAAAGTGGATGTGAGGAGGAAGTTGTTTGCAGTGAGGGTGGTGAGACACTGGCACAGGTTGCCCAGGGAGGTGTTCAAGGCCAGGTTGGAGGAGGCCTTGAGTGCCCTGTGCTAGTGGGAGGTGTCCCTGCCTATGGCAGGGGGTTGGAACTGGATGATCCTTGAGGTCCCTTCCAACCTTCCCATACTATGAATCTATTAATCCAGGCAGGGCAATGTTCTTTACGGTGGGCACTGTGTTGGGGACATCAGGGCAGCCATGGGGACTTCAGAGTGTGTATGGAGATGTCATGGCAGTGATGGGGGCAGCATGGGGCATGGCAGCCCACCCTGGGGGCAAGGCTGTGATGGCTTCTCTCAACTGTATGTTTGGGAAGTGCCTCACCTCTGGAATGAAGATGTAAGGAGCAGTACCTTCAGGAGCAGGCACCTCCGTGCCAGAGTTTTGAAAGGCTTTTTACAAGTTTTAAGTTTTACAGACCCAAATTCACAGGTTTGCTCCCTAAAGCTCAGGCTGCAGTGCAAATTCAGCATTCCAGCTTTTGTTACAACCTTTCCCCC
>VWYK01047311.1:17726-41111 GCA_013399775.1 Semnornis frantzii
TTTCCCTTGTAATCCAAGAGTGCCTGCAGGCAGCTGACCTGCTCCTGGAAATCCAAGTGGAGATTTTCTTTGCTTTGTCTGGGCAGATTAAGACTGGAGATCAGGAAGAAATTCTTAACTGTGAGGGTAGGGGAACAGGTTGTGGATGCCCCCTCCCTGCTGATGTTCAGGGATGTATTGGATGAGGCTTTGAGCCACCTGGGCTAGTGGAAGGTGTCCCTGCCCACAGCATGGAGTTGGAAGGAGATGATTTTTTTTAAGGTGCATTCCATGAATCTGTGAGTCTTGCTGTGGAAATGCCAGCCAGGAGAAGCAGGTGGTGAAGGTGACAGGTACTCAGTGCCCACTCCCCCTGCGCTTCTGCCAGCGCCCGGGGCTGGATCAGCCACGGTTATTGGTTGAGGATTGGGAAAAGGAGAGAGAAAAAACACAAAAGGGTAAATAATATTTATCTTTGTACTTGGAGTTCTTGGAGGAGGAGAGCACAGCCTTGTTTTGGAGGTGGAGGGCAAGGTGTGTGGCTGCCTATAGGAGCTGTGTAATCGCCCTGATAAACGCCGCTGGCTGCGTGCCAGCAGCAATATCCAGTTCCAGTAAGACTTGACTCGTGCAGCAGAGTGCAAGGGGAACATATTAGTCATGGTGTTTATCTGTTGCCTGCTCCTTGCTGAGACAAGATTTGCCTGCCTGCCTTTTCAGCAGTGCTTCTGAGTCCTCCCTGTCCCTCCCTGCTTGTCAGAAGCTCCTGAGCTGCCCCCGGCCCCATGTCTTCTACCTGCTCCAGGGCTGGAAGCTCGTTTGGATTTTCACAGAGTCACAACTTGGTTTGGGTGGGAAGGAGCATTCAAAGCTCATCCACTCCAGCTCCCTGCAGTCAGCAGGGACATCTGCAACTAGAGCAGGTTGCTCAGATTCCCAGGTAACCTGACCTGCCATGGTGCCAGGGATGAGACATCTCCCAGCTCTCTGGGCAACCTGGGCCAAGATCTCACCACCTTCAATGTCAGTGTCTGGGAGTTACTCACCCCCCCCTCACTATGAAAAATCCCCCAGACTAGACTCAGCTGGCTGGAAGTTAAGGACTGAAGCTGTATTTACAGCTTAGCAGAGATATACACAATAGACAGGAATTTTTACAGAAATATACAAGTTAAAGGTAATGCAGAAACACAATCCCCCTCCCAGAAATCAGAGTCCCCAGGAGGGGCTCCCAACCACCCTTCCACCTTCTTTCCACCACTCAACATTATCCCAGGGTCTGCCTTACATGCAAGATGAGTTTGGAGGATCAGCAAGGGGGGTTAGAAGCAGGGTGGTTAGGTTAGAAGCAGAGAGGAGAAGTCAGATGAGCTCCCAGAGAGAACGAGAGACTCTCTGTCCCTTGTCTATATTTGTGTCCTTGTTCTTAGACATCTCAGCAAGCCTGTGAGTGAAGTAGATAGCACCATTGTTTTCTCTCCACAGCCTATGATCTACTTTTTTTCATTAAAATATTCCAATTAGCCTCAAACCAGCACAGTGTCAAACATTTCCCCCTTGTCTCCAGCCTGAATCTGCCTCTTTGAGCTCAGACCATCACCCCTTGTTCTGTCACAGCAGGCTGCGCTCAAAAGTCTGTCCCCAGCTTTCTTACTGCCCCTTTAAGCAGTGAGAGGCCACCAGAAGGTCTCCTTGGAACCTTCTCTTCATGCTGAACAACCCCAACTCTCTCAGCCTGGCCTCACAGCAGAGAGCTTCCAGCCCTTCCATCATCACTGCGGCCTCCTCTGCCCTGCTCCAACACTTTCCTATTCCTGTGCCGAGAGATTTTTGGGAGCCATTCTTTATAAAATCCTTCTTTCAAAGCCCCTCTCACCTTGCTTGAGGTAGCTTTGAGTGTGATCCTGCCCTCTCACCTCTCTGCAGTTCACCTGGAGGGATTCTGTGGTGGCACCAGGTTCGACTGCAAAGATGTGAAGTTCGTGGTGGGTGAAGGGGAGGACCACGACATCCCCATCGGCATCGACAAAGCCCTGGAGAAGATGCAGAGGGGAGAGCACTGTGTCCTCTACCTTGGGCCACGGTAAGGGCACCACAGACTCACACAGACATTGCAGCACACTGGGGTTGGAAGGGCCCTCTGGAGATCATCCAATCCAACTCCCTTGCTAAACAGGTGCACGCACAGCAGCTTGCCCTGGGGGTCGCAATGGTGAGGGGGTTGGAAGCTCTCCAAAGAAAGAGACTCCACAAGCTCTCTGGGCAGCCTGCTCCAAGGCTCCAGCGTCCTCACAGCAAAGAATTTTCTCCTCCTTTTCAGATGGAACCTCTCGGGTTCCAATTTGTGCCCACTGCCCCTTGTGCTGTCACTGGGAACCTCTGAAAAGAGTCTGGCCTGATCTTCCCAACACTTGCAAGACAAGAGGTGTCACCTAGTTTCGAGCTTCCAGCATCCAAGGCTGTTTTAGCTGTCATGGAAGATGCTGATCCTGACAATGAGTCTTTCCAGGAAAGCCTTGGGTTAGTGAGATCAGCAGGCTTGGCAAGGGTGACTGGTGGCATGGAGGCAGAGATCTCAAGATGCTTTAAAAAGTCAGGAAAAAGATTTATCTGAGTCTGATGGCTGAAAGGAAAATGTCTCCCTGGAAACAACTGTGGCTGGGTCCTTAAACTGCAGAGAAACCTCTCTAAAACAGTGGGGTTGAATGCATCCAGGGGATGAGAGAGAATGGATTGTGTGTCCTCAGGTGCTCATGGAGAATAACCTCACCTTGACAGTAAAAAAAGTTAGAAAGCTGCAGGAGTGAAACCTCAGTGGGTAACTGTGCCTTGTGTCATGGCCAAGCTGTCCAAGATTCTTCTGCCCTCAGCTCTGACAAGTTCCTTCTGCCCCCTCCTCCCAGGTATGGCTTCGGCGAGGCAGGAAAGCCCAAGTACGGCATCCAGGCCAACGCGGAGCTGGTCTATGAGGTGACACTGAAGAGCTTTGAGAAGGTGAGGGCAGGAGTGTGTGGGGCCCTACCCAGCTGACTGGAACACCAGTCCCTGGGCAGCAGCCACCCTTTGGCCTTGGTGTGAGGCCACCCCTGGCCTCCACTCCAGCAGAGAGATCACCAAGATCTTGATGTTCCGAGGTTGTTCTTCCCTCTTAGTTTGGGTTTTCTTTCTGGCTGGGGCCCGAGGCTGAGTCTCATTTGTTCCCAGCCCTCTTCCTTTTGTTATATTTTCCCTTTTATTTTATCTTTTTCTTTCTGTCCTGCTTTTTCCATTTTATTTTGTCCCTCTTTTCTTTTTGTTACCCTGTATTTTCCTTTCTACTTTTGTTCCTGATTGTTTTCCCCTTGCATTGTGTTGTTTTCCCTTTTTTTAAAAGATATTTTTTCTTCCTTCCTTTTATTCTTTGTCATCCTTGGGTGTTTTTCTGTCTCTTCCTGGGCTGCTCAGATCACAGCTGTCCTATCCATCCAGCTGACCTTGAGGAGCTTGACTGGGAAGGCTGAGTTGGCCATGCCCATAGTGAGGACAGAGATGGGATGTAGAAGATGCCCATGGGACAGGGCAGGTGCTGCTGTATTGCATCCCTGCTGGATCCCCTCCTCATCCCACCACCCTATCCAGAACAGGAGCAGGACCCACCACATGTCTACTCTGCTGGGGGATGTCCCTGCCCCTCCTCCTCCTCTTCCCTTTTTGAGATTAATTTATTCAGGATTTTCCATCCTGCTGGGAGTTGTGATGGACAAAGAGCCTTGCTCAAGGTGAAGTCCCAAGCCTGAGAGGGTTTCTCTGTTGTAAGGGGCTCCAAGTCCACACCCTGACATGTGCTCTGGATGTCTCCTCATCCCCAGTCCCTGCAATTAAAAAATATGCTGGATCCAGTCTGTGCAACATTGCCCTGATGAGCTGCAGTTGTTAATGAGTGATCTGGGGAGGACACATGGTCCTGCTGCTGTGCTGGGCTGCCCTGCTCTGCCAGGATTGTTCTGAGCGTTTCTTTGCAGGCCAAGGAGTCATGGGAGATGGACACCAAAGAGAAACTGGAGCAGGCTGCCATTGTCAAGGAGAAAGGCACAACCTACTTCAAGGTTTGTAAACTTGGGAGTGGTGGAGAATGGAGCAAGGAAGCTGGGAAGGAGTTGGAAGTGACCCTTGGATATGTGACCTGAGAGCTGTCAGACTTGGAGAGGCTATCTCATAGAAACAGAGACTGGTTTGGGTGGGAAGGGACCACCTGTAAAGCTCATCCAGTCTAACCCCCTGCAGTCAGCAGGGACATCTGCAACTAGAGCAGGTTGCTCAGAGTCCAAAGTAACCTGACCTGCCATGGTGCCAGAGATGGGCCACTTCTGGGCAACCTGGGACAGGCTCTCACCACCCTCAGCATAAAAATCTTGTAGCTTTATCTAGTCTGAATCTCCTGTCTTGGTTCAAACCATCACCCCTGTTACAACAGGTCCTGCTCAAAAAGCTGTCCCCAGTTTTCTGATTGGCCCCTTTAAGCACTGAAAGGCCACCAAAAGGTGGCCCTTGAGCATTCTTTTCTCCCCAGGCTCAACAACCCCAACTCTTTCAGTCTGGCCTTACAGCAGAGGGCTTCCAGCCCTCCCAGCATGGCTGTGGCCTCCTCTGGACCTGTTCCAACAGGTCCTGTGCTGAGGACTTCAGAGCTGGACACATTGCTCCCCAGACAGCACTGGGGAAGATGGGTTCCTCTGCCTTTCCCTCACTTCCTAAGACACCTCCTCCTCTCTGGGCACTGCCCTGCCTCTCTGTGCTCCTTGTAGAGCAGAGTGATGGATCAGACTCTTCCCACAGAGGGGCATGGCCAGGACTAATGCTGAGGGGCTTTACCATTCCCCTTCCCAGGCTGGGCCATCTCAGGCGAGTTGATTCTGTCTGGAGGTGGAACACAAGCTAGAACCTGGCTTTTTCCAGGGCCTCCACACCAGCAGCTCCAGCCACTCCCTGGAGCATCCTTCTTGCTTTTGTGCCTTTACCACACCGTGTTCAACTCCTGACCCGCCGGCAGGCTGCTTTGGGTGCTCTAAGCCTCTTCTTCTTTGCGCCATCCCAGGAAGGCAAATACCTGCAGGCAGTGATTCAGTATGGGAAGATTGTGTCCTGGCTGGAAATGGAGTATGGCTTGTCAGAGAAAGAGTCCAAAGCCTCTGACTCCTTCCTGCTGGCTGCCTTTCTCAACTTGGCCATGTGCTACCTGAAGCTGCGGGAGTACACCAAAGCCGTCGAGTGCTGCGACAAGGTAGAGGTGCACTAGCTTGGGGGTGGGAGCATCTTCTCCTCTTGCAGGTTTTCACTGGCACTTTTGGTGGGGTTTTGGGTTTGTTTTTGTTTTTTTTTTAACTCCTTTTTGTGTGAGAAGCAGTTTCCAAGTGGCACCAGAATGGTGCCATCCCCTCTGCACCTCAGGGTCACCAAGGATGGTGTGAGCACAGAGATTGACTGCAGGAGCAAAAGTGCTTTTTGGAGTTGAAATCCACCTGAAAAAAGAGCTTTTCTTCCAAAGCCACATCTGGATGGATGGGTGGGTGGATGGATGGATGGGTGCTGCCTGAGGTCAGCAGCCTGAGGCCACTGTTTAGAATGTGTTGGGTTGGAAGGGAGCCTCGAAATAATCTTGTCCCTGCATTGAGCAGGAACATCCTCAACTAAGAGCAGGTTGCTCTGGGCCCTATCAAGTTGGATGTTGAATGTCTACAGGGGTGGGACCTCAGCCACTGTTCTGGGCAACCTTTTCCAGTGTTTCATCACCCTTGTGGTGCAGAACTTGCTCCTGGTGTCCAACCTAAATCTCCCCTGCTCCAGTTTCAAACTGTTGTGCCTTGTGCTGTCACCCAGGCCCTTCTAAACAGTCCCTCCCCAGACTTCCTGTAGGTCCATTTCAGATACTGAAATGCAGCTGTAAGGTCTCCCTGGAGCCTTCTCTTTTCCAGGCTGAACAACCCCAACTCTCCCAGCCTGGCTGGAGAGGAGAGGTTTGGGTCTGACCAGGCTTGACCTGTGTTTTTGACCTTCAAGGTCAAACTTGATGGAGCCCTGAACAACCTGATCTAGTTGGGTATGTCCCTGCTGACTACAGGGGGTTGGACAAGATGACCTCTGAGGGTCCCTTCCAACCCAGTGCATTCTGTAACACTCTAAATCAAGTCTGAGGTGCATATGTGGCTTTCACTAAAGGAAAATAACACAATTAACTGGAGCAGGGAGAATAAAACACCTTTAATCCATCAACTCCCTTGTCTCCAAGCTCACTGTGCTCCTCTGGACTGGGGTTTGGTGTTTTCACCTTCTCTGGGGGTTTGTCTCCCACTGACTTCTGCTGTCAGAGGGATGTTGAGCAAGGAGAAATGACTGAAAAAAAACCCCAAACCCACCTCATCTCTCTCAGCAGCTGCTAATGCAGTGCAGTTGATAGAATCTATGATTCTATCACTCTATCAACTGCACTGCATTAGCAACTCCTGGGAGAGATGAGTTGGGGTTTGGGGTTTTTTGTTTGAGCAAGGAGCAAGTGCTCTGGGCACTCGAAGCCACTTTGTCCTGGTTTCAACAGATTTAATGAGGCTTTGACCTCAGAGGGATCTTTTGGGAGGGACCCTGAAGTTGCTAACAGGGACCTGTGTGTTTGCAGGCACTGGGGCTGGACCAGGACAATGAGAAGGGCTTGTACCGGAGGGGCGAAGCCAGGTTATTGATGAATGAATTCGAGCTGGCAAAATGTGACTTTCAAAAGGTGCTGGAAGTGAACCCACAGAACAAAGCAGCAAAATCTCAGATCTCCATCTGCCAGAAGAAAACAAAGGAGCACAACGAGCGGGACCGGAGGATCTATGCCAACATGTTCACAAAGTTTGCAGAGAGGGATGCCAAGGTGCCTGGCTGCCTGCTTTGGGCCTCCTGAGCTCGGGCTGAAGGGTGCTGGGAGGGTCTGTGATGAGAAGAGATGGGGAAAAGCCAAAGAAGTCATAGATCAGGTCAAGGATGGAGGGCTGGAGTCTGCTGCAGTGGGCAGATAGGTTTCTTTCTTGGTCTCTCTTACACAGAGGCTGCCGCCAAATGCTCAGAAGTCAGGACATTGAGGGGCTGGAGCAGGTCCAGAAAAGGGCAACAAAGCTGGTGAAGGGTCTGGAGAATAGGGCTGGGGAGGAGCAGCTGAGGGAGCTGGGGGTGCTTAGTCTGAAGAAAAGGAGGCTGAGGGGAGACCTTCATCTGTCTACAGCTCCCTGAAAGGAGTCTGGAGGCAGGTGGGGATTGGTCTCTTCTCTCCAGTATCAGGTGACAAAATGAGAGGAAATGGCCTGAAATTGTGCCAGGGGAGGTTCAAGTTAAACATTAGGATCAATTTCTTTGCTGCAAGAGTGGTCAGGCATTGGCACAGGCTGCCCAGGGAGTCACCATCCCTGGAGGTGTTCAAGAAACATGTGGACATAGTACTTGGGAATCTGGTGTGGTGGTGGTGGGTTGGTGGTTGGACTGCTGATATTGAAAGGCTTTTCCAGCTGAAACAGTTGTGTGATTCTGTGAAACAAAAGTGCTGGTGGTGCAAGGGCTGATGACAGGGCTGGCTCTTGTACTGGATTTTGCTGTTCCCAGCTAGTGACTGTTGGTGACCTCCTGGTCACTGGTAAACTGAAATGTCATCCCTTCTCTGGCAAGGTGTTGTGAGACATGACAGTGTGGTTTTCCTGAAGCTGGAAAGGCAGAAGCTGCTCCTCTGCTGGCAGGGAGCATTTGCTGCCTCTAATGAATCTCAGCCAGAATTCCTCACAACAAAACCTGGTGTTCAATAACCGGAGAGGACACAGTGCTGCCAGCCCCACCACCTGGCTCAGTTTTAGCATGGTCTCTTCTGAACCAGTGCCTGGAGGCTGAGGTGGTGGAATAAGAGGCCAGGGCAACCCCTAGGGTTATCCAGCTTGAGACAGGGAGCAGAGCTGCCCTGCCCTACTGCTGGCACTGAGATATGTTGGCTGGTGCAGATGGTTGTGGTGGTGACAGTCACTGCTGGAGCAGGTGTGGGCCTTCACTGTGCCTTACTGTTCCTCTCCTGCACCTATGGCCAAGTGTATGGACTGCACCCATGATGGGCTCATTGTTAGGTGTTACTGTGGGTCAGGTGAGTGGACACTGAGGTGGACTGAGAACTGGCTGAAGGACAGAGCTCAGGGGGTTGTGATCAGTGGTGCAGAGTCTAGCTGAAGGCCTGTAGCTCATAGTGGTCCCCGATGGTCAAGCTCGAGTCAGATCTTGCTCAACATCATCAATGACCTGGATGAAGGAACAGGTTTGCTTTGAAGGTCTTTCCCAGCCCCAACCCAGTTTGTGATGCTTCTCTGATTTGCTGTTTTGCAGGAAGCAGCCAGCAAAACTGGGGTTGAAAAAGCAGCTTGTGAAAAGGGACCGAAAACTGCTGGTGCCGAAGGTAAAGAGGCTGAAGGCCATGTATGATGGAGGAAGAGGAGGGGGAAGGGAGAGCCTCCTGCCCTCAGCCCACGTAGAAAAAAGGTTGTTGCCAGAGCTTGGGACTCGCCAGTGTCTTCTTGTAAAGCTTGTTACAGTTTGTGTGGTTGTGGAAGCAAAAAGCACCTCGCAGAGGAGAAGCAGACCCTGTCCCACTGCCCTGGGCACGCTGAGCGGCGGCGGCAGGACGCCGTGGGACCACCACCCACTGCCCGTGGAACAAATGGCTTTGAAAGGGAGAGAAAGAGAAAAATACAGACAAAAATAAATAAAAATTGAAGCTCTTGGCTCTTGGGAGGTTTCCATAGACAGCTCCTTGCTGCTCCTTTGGCTTCGTGCCGGCTGTCAGTACAGCATCCTGGCTCCTTCCAGACGAGCTGGGATACGACAGATGCTCCATGCTGGTGTCACAGCCACACAGTGCAAACTGGAGCCCAGAGCTGGCTTGTGGGAGCCCAGCACCCCCCACAGCATCCAGCAGCTCACTTTCCCATGGGTGCTTGCTGGATTGGGGAGAAATTGGTTTTCTCTTCTGGAGGCTTCTTGCCTGTGGTCAAAGGGGCTGCAACATGAGGCCAGGTCTAAGGATGTGATCACCTCTGCTGCAGCCCCTCAGTGCAGGGACATAATTCAACTTTAAAGCACCCTTGTGTGGGGTGGATTTTATCCTTTGAAGATGCTGGGTTCTATTTCCTCGCAGAGCAAAAGCCTCCTGTCCAGCTCTGCAGCTCACAGATGCTTCACCTCACACCCCAGCCCTCAGCTCTCATCTTGAAATAGGAGATTTATGGCTATGTGAGGTCCATACAGGGTGGAGAGACCAGCAAAAAAAAGCAGCAGGTTGACACATTGTGGTTCAGAAAGCTGGGTCTGAGCTGGCAGCTTGCTGGTGAGCAGCTTTGCCTGCTGTGTGTGGGGCACATCATATCCCCACGCCGGTGCCACTGTCACCTGGGCCTTTGTCCCCCTCCATTCTAAAGGGACACAGTCACTGCTGTGTGACAGCAGCTTTCTGGTGGTAACTTTTCTTGCCTGGTCCTTGTAATACCCCTTTCAAAGGTTGAAAATAAACAGCTGAAAGAAAAGAAAAATCACTTTTTCTCTGGCTCCTGCTCAGCAAAGGGAGGTGGTGGCTCTTGGGGGACGCAAGCATGCTGGTCCCCTGGGTGTTGGATTTAGGGTTGGACTTGATGATTTTAAAAGGTCCTTTCTGGGATTGTGAGCTGCCCCATTCCAGCCAAGGTGTGGTTAAGGGACTGCTGCTGTCTGCAGCTGATGCTGCCCATTTTATCAGCCATTGTTTTCTGGGGAGCTGGGGGAGGCTCAAGGGATGGGTGGTTTGGGGATGCTGCTCTAGGGATTCTTGGCTGCTTTTCTTTTTTTTCCAGCCTGGAGGGGTTTCTCCTGAGACCTCATTTTTAAACCCGTGTGTATTTGGGATGGGAGTTCTCTGGGAGACACCCAAGGGGGTGGAAGAAGCATTTGTGCCCCTTGACTGAGGGAGCAGAGAGCTGTCCCACAGGAAACAAACCTCTACAAAAAAAAAAAGAAAACAGTACTTTTTGTTGCAGTTTTGGGGCTTTTCCCTATTTTTGAGCAGATTTGGGGCTTATTTTGGTTTGGTGCTTTTTTTTCTATGCCTTGGAAGAGAAACGAAGCTCGGGCAGGCGATGAGATGTGGTTGAGAGAGTGAAGGGAAACCGAGAAGATCTTTGAAGGTGTCCAAGCCTGGCGGTGCTCCCGAGGTTTGGGTGTGTGGTGTTCAAATGCCATCTAGTGGCACTGGGCATGGTCTGGGAAATGGGGCAGTTGGAGGAGTTTTGAGGTGTCTGTGGTGGGCTGGGTAAGGCTGAGGGCATAGTGGGGTCACGGAGGGGGCACTTGGCTTATCTGGCTTTGCAACTAGACAGCAGCCTTTGGAGGGAAATAACAACAAATAAATGTGGTTAATAAGGAGGTGAGGAGGGAGCAGTGACATGCAGGGTGTGAAACTTGTCACCTGAAGGGACCTGGGGATGTGGGAGTGGGCTTGGGGCAGTGCAGTGGTCCATAAAGAAGCCCTTAGCATCACCTGGAGCTGGGGCTGCTGCCATCCCCTGCAGGGGCTCCCCATGCACAGAGCAAAGTAGCCCAAATCCTGCTTTTCTGTCATCAAAAGATTCTTTCCGGATGGAAAAAGGCTCATCCAGGGAGGACAGCCCTGAATAGGGTCAGCCAACATCGCTCCCCCCAATGCTGCTAAGATCCTCAGCACAGCGAGACCCACTCGGGCCAGCCAGGGGCAGGCTGTGCACCACGAAGCGGTGCCTGCAGTCCAATTGACTCCCACACCTTGCCACGCCCATGGGGCTCCCTTTCCCTGGGATTAGCGCCCTGCCAGCTGCTCTCCCCGCAGCCAGGCTGGCCGGCAGCCCCTGAAATCCTATTACCGAGTTTCAGGAGAAATAAAAAGTTAATCATCTCCTTCGCCTGCTCGTCCTCCTCCTCTTCCCCACGAAGGTGGATGAGCCAATGCCGTGGTGCTGCACTCGCACCCTTGAGGCTGAGCCCACGTACCCAGCTCTAGGCTGGTAGGAGCTGCAGTGCCACAGGGGAGGTCAGCAGCCGGTGCTGGGGGGGTCAGAGGAGGAAAGGAAGCCAGGACAGGCTGGACACAGGGCCCGGAGCCATGCCACTGCAGACCGAGATCCTGCGCGAAGTCTGGGCTGCTGACAGGTTGGTGCCGGTGGGCAGGATGTGACCCGCAGGGTGGGTGATGGGCTGGGCACCCCCACTGAGCTCCCATTTCCTCCAGTGCCTTTTTGCCTCGTTGCCAGTTAATTGTAGTTCAATGAGCTGGTGTTGCCGGTGGGTTGGTCTGCTGCGAGGGGGTGGCTGTGATGATGCTCGTTGACTTAGAGAGAGGGGAAAGGTGTTCGTTAGAGGGAGGGGGGGTCCCCAAATGAGCCTCACTGCTGTCACCCTTAGTCAAGGCAGAGCCCCCCCTCCCGGGGAGACAGGCTGTCAGTTGAGCTTGACCCTGTTGAGTCAGGTCGAGCAGCTCCTGGAGCCAAACAAAAGGCTGACCTGTCCCACATCACCCCCAAAATTGGGGTGATGCCCATCTGGAGGGTCTTTCACCTCTCCCAGGAGTTGCAGAGGGCTGAAAGCACTCACCCCTTTGCTTTCTGTGCTCCACAGCCCCAGCGAGGAGCCAGGCAGCCCCAAGCAGCCAAAGCTCAAGCAGGTGAGAAAAAAAATTCTTCCTCCCATTCCCAGTGCCACCAAGCCTTGCTGTGGGCTGTCCCCAAGGGCTGGGGATGTTGGAAACCCTCAAACCCTGGCCCCACACCCAGTCCAACCTGGGGATGGACAAGTTGCTCTGTCAGGGTGCTGCAGCCTTGTGGGGCCATGAGATTTGGGGACCATCCTTCCAGAGCAGGTAGGTAAAGGAAATCCTAAAGCCCCTCTTGCTCCTTTGTGTATCCTTCCAACCCTTCCCTCTGTCACTTCAAAGCACCCTATAAGGTGGGTTCAATTCCTAATTAACACTTTAATTAAGCCTCTCAGTTAAGCTGTGACTCACTTTCCCCAAGCTGTGACCCTAAAGGCCAGATACGACCCCATTTTGTCACAGCCCTCAGGTGATGCCCAGCCTCAGAGGGGTCTCAGCAGTGGTTTCATTCACCACCCAGATTAACCAGCACCCCCTCAGCAAAAAGCTTCATGCAGAAATGGAGTGAGTGGCCATGCCATGTCCCCCCTACAGCTGCTCAGGAGATTAAAGGATGTGAAGGAGCTTTTCCATGAGCTGATGGCACGGAAGAAGCCAGCCTTTTCTCAGCTCTCCCATGGGATCTTCATCCTTCTCCTGCCCAACTTTGCAGTTCTGAGATCCTGCTGGCATTCCCCACCCTTCTTGCCAAACACCTTCACCCACTGTGCTGGGGCACCCAGGAGGGACAAAAGCTATGTGAGAAGGGAGGTGTTTGGTCAGGTGGTGGTGAGTGCCCCAGTGGAACTGGTTTTGCTTAAATCACTTTCTGAGGGCCGTGACCTGACACCATCTCTCCAAATTCTCCTCTTTGGAGCCAAGTCCTGCCCCACATGCTCCAGATTTGTTAAATCAGGGTTATTTATAGGCCCAGCTAACCGGGATTAGGTGCTGTGCCTAATCCCAAGGCTCCTGCTGACCTCCATTGCAGCTCCTTGCCTTTGATGGAGCCTTTCGTGGAGATGAGAGAAGATGGAGGTGCAGAGCCAGGCTACCTGCCTGTCCCCATGCTCCTTTTCCCAGCTCAGCTCCTCCTGGGATTCCCATCAGCAGATGAGCTGGTGCCCAGGGTGGCTCTTGGCTGAGGTCCCTGCGGCACAATGCAGCTTGTCCCTGTGTGATGTCAGGGCAGTGCCAGTATCAAGCACCTTGTCCCTGTGGCTGACACACAGCTGTCTGGCCCAGCACTGGCACTCTCCTGTCTGACTACTAACAGCCCTTTCTGTTTTTCCCTCCTTTTGCCTTCCCCGGGGGTCTGCCCCATGGTAAGTTGCTTGTTTGAAGGTGTGGGTCCCTATCCACCCAGCAGGTCCCCAGAGTGGGTCCTTGTGGATCCTTGTCCCTGGGTGTCTGCTCCCACAAGGATGTATTTTTGGAAAGGGAGCCAGTGCCCATACATGCAGGAGTCGCCTTGCAAAGGGAAAAGGGATTCAAGGGCAGCTCTGTCTCCTCAGCACTGTCCATGAGAGCAGAAGGTGAAGAAGAAGCAGCAGGACACAGTGCTGGAGCCCGAGGCCAAGCCCCAGCGGCTGCGAGTGAAGAAGATGAATGAGTCAGGAGCTGCAGAGGAGCCTCATACCCCGGCCCAGGGTAAGCACAGACTCACTCTTCCCCATGGCCCAGCTGGCCTGGAAATAGGGACACACACTGGTCCCCTATAGCCCCAATCTGAACCCATGGTGCTCAGCTGTTGAAATCTGCAGGGGTGAAGAAGCTGAGGAAGAAGAAGGAGAAGGCAGAGGAGGAGAGTGCCAAGGACCCCTACTCCAAACTCACCAAGGAACCTCGGAAGAAGAAGGAGAGCCCAGTCCCCCACTCCCACACGGCCAAGGGACCCAAGAAGCAACAAGGTGGTCTGCGGGCACCCGTGTGTGACATCCCATGTCCCACTGCTCCATGTCCCCATGCACCACGTCCCACCGGTGCCATCGATGCTCCCAGTGCCTGCAGGGGCTCATCCCGGGAGGAAAGGGGATATGGCAGGGACCCAGCGCTCATGGCGTTGGCTGGGGAGTGGGGTTCGGGGGAGGGTGGAACGACACAGGCGAGGCGGGACCAGACACGACGCTTGGCCCTGTGAAAGTGGCAAAGGTGGCAGCGGCTCCAGAGCTCGTCTGCCCCCCCTGCCCGGGCTGCAGCCACGAGATGGCGATGCGGCTCCACAGCGCTGTGTCCAGCTCTGGGCACCTCCAGCTGCGCCGGGCACCCAGGGTCCCTCGGCGGGATGGTTGCCCGCACAGACAGGTGCTGCCAAGAGAGGTTCGCTGCTCACCAACTAGGAGGTACGACGCCATGGTTGCTGATGCCATGGTGTCACCTCTGGGCAGAGCCAGCTGAGGACTCCGAGGACGAGGAGGTGGAAGAGGAGGTGGAGGATAAAGACCCACCGAAAAAGCTCAAGAAGAAGCTGCCCAAAGAACACCCCTCGGGTGAGAGCCGGGAGAAGAAGCTGAAGCCGAAGGGTGAGTGCCCAGGGGCCACGGACGGCTTGAGTCTGGCTCCGGTGCTGCTCGCCGGCACGAGGGTTCCACCCACTTTCTGTCCCCAGAACAGCCCCAAGAGGGGCAGGGGGCTGTGGGGCAATCACCCCCTCTCCCTGTAATGTCCACTTAGCTCACCCCTTCCTGCTCTCCCCACCCTGTCATCATCACTGCCTGTCCCCATCCCAATGTCTGGCCACTCCTCCATCCCACCAGGAGACAAGGGTGACCCTGAAGGCAAAGCCAAACCTGCCAAATGCACCAAGAAGGAGTCCATGTCCATGTTCCAGGTGAATGGAGAGAAGAAGGAGAAGAAAAGCAAGAAGAAAGGTATGGAGCAACGAGACAAGTGTGCATGTGTGTGCCAGCCAGTCCTGGTACTCCATGGCATCACCCTGAGCCAATAGCACCCAGTGCTGTGTCACTATGTCCCCTGTGTCCCACTGCAGCCGCCACTGGCAGCGATGAGGAGGATGATTCTGACTCCAGCACCAAGCCCATCAGGTCAGAGAAGAAGAAGAACCCAGTGTCCCTCTTCCAGACTGGAGGGGACCCCCCCAAGGAAAAGAAGACCAAAAAGAAAGGTGAGAGCCTGGTATGAGCAATGTGATGGAACGTGCTGGGTGCTGGAGGGGCTTGTGGGGCTGCAGATGAGCCTGGCCATGGAGAGGGGGGTTATGACCAATGGAGTTTATGCTGGCCTCAGTTTTGGGGTTCAGTGGAGTCAGGCTCTTCCCCCCACCCAGTGTCCCTGCCTGTTCCTGCTCACAGCTCTTGCCAAAGCAGCTGACAGTGAGGAGGAGACTCTGGAGACCCCACAAAAGAACTCCAACAGGAAGGGAAAAGTGAAGAAGTCAAAGAAGGTACAAAACCCTGGCAGAGCCATGGGGCCCCCTTCAGAGGGTAGCAGCAGCTCTTCTCCCCAGGGCAAGTCCCCAAAACCACCAGCTGCAGAGCCACACCCCAGAGGGGACTGGGAGCTGGGGAAGGAGAGAAGCTTCTGGCAGGTTCAGCTTTGGGGCAACCATCCCCTGTCACTCTGCAGGCGAAAGAGGAGAGGCCTCCATCACCTGTCATCGAGGTGGACAACCTGGAGGAGTTTGTGCTGCAGCCAGCACCACAGGGAGCAACCATCAAGTGCCGAGTGACCCGGGACAAGAGGGGGATGGACCGAGGGCTTTATCCCACCTATTACCTCCATCTGGATAACGACAAGAAGGTGAGCTGGGGGTGAGGTGCTGGGACCCTGGGGCATTGCACCCAAACTGGGAAGCACTCTCAGGATTTTGAGGGGATGCTTGCCTACACCCCACCATGGTGGTGGGCTTTGGATGGGGCTGCTTTCCTCAGTTGCTCTTGAGAAATGTTCCATGTTGATGGTGCAGGACATGATGAGGGCTCAGGTCCTCCTGTCCCATGGCTCAGCCTGTATTTTTGAGATTGTTTTCATTCCACGATTTCCACAAGGTCATGGCAGTGACCTGCTGAGCCAAGCCTTGTGCAGAGGGCACTGGGGGGTCACTGAGCTTGGGACAGCAGTGGTGATGACAACACCCAGTTCCCACAAGGCTCCACCACCCTCTCAGGTGTTCCTCCTCGCGGGGAGGAAGCGTAAGAAGAGCAAAACCTCCAACTACCTCATCTCCATTGACCCCACTGACCTGTCACGGGGAGGAGACAACTTCATAGGGAAGCTGAGGTAGGAGCAGAGGTGCACCTCATTTCAGTGCTCCCCCCCATTTTGGTGATACCTCACTTCTGCAGCACCCTCTACGGGTTGCTGCTTGCCCTCAGGCAACGGCTGGGTCAGACAGGAGGCTAAATTCAGCGGTCCCTGCTGTGGATCTGATCTGAGGAGTGTCGAGGGGCCAGGAGGGGAAAACAGGCTGGGCTGGTTCCTCCTGGCAGACAGGTCACGGCTAGAAACAGCACCCAGCAAGTCCAGGCCCAGTGCATGGCTGGCAGCTCTGCAGGGATGTTGGAGGGTCCCCACCATGTCAGCACACCACAACACCCTCCTTTAGGAGTGCCCTGAGCCTCAGCAAACAGCCGCAGGGTGGGAGGGGCAGCACTGGCTGGGGGTTGCACAGAGGGTTTGCATCTGGAGCGAAACTGGGGCCAAAGCTGGAGTAGGGGTGGGGCAGGAGAAGTCAGAGCAGCACCATCTGTGGTCATCTCCCATATTTGGGTGCAGATCCAACCTGATGGGTACAAAGTTCACAGTGTTTGACAACGGAGCGAACCCCGACAGGGCCAACGCCAACTGGTCAAACGTGCGGCAGGAGCTCTCGGCCGTGGTCTATGTAAGTAGCAAAGTGGGGACCCCCCCACCCTGACCTCCTGGCTCCTGCACTCCTTTGGGCAACTGCCCCGAGGGATTGGAGAGATGCAGGATGGGCTGGATCCATCCCCGAGCCCTTCTTCAGCCATCAATGAGAAGCTGATTTCGGAGGGGCTCTCTTGCAGGAGACCAACGTCTTAGGGTTCAAAGGCCCCCGGAAGATGACAGTCATCATCCCTGGGATGAACTCTGACAATGAGAGGGTGCCCATCCGGCCCCGAAATGTAAGTCAGGGGCCAGACTGGGAGAAACTCCTTGGGAACAGGGTTTGCTGAGGTTCACCTTGGATTCTCCTTATTTTGGGGCATGGAAAGGCTTTAGGGTGTCCCTGAAATTCAAGGCATCTCCCCGAGAGGTGCAAGATGTGCTGGCTGTGGTGGTTTTTTTCCTCAGCGTTGGATCTCATCTGCTGCCACAGAGCATCTTTCTGGTGGGTGGCAGGGCTCTAGCAGAGGTCACCCCAACTCTGCTCTCTCCCCTCTTCCCCTTCCCAGGATAACGATGGCCTCCTGATGCGATGGCAGAACAGGAACATGGACAACATCATCGAGCTGCACAACAAGGCACCGGTGTGGAATGATGAGACCCAGTCCTATGTCCTCAACTTCCACGGCCGAGTCACCCACGCCTCCGTCAAAAACTTCCAGATCGTGCACGACAGTGACCGTAAGCTGGGAAGGGGCCAGGACTGGGGTGGGGGTGGGGGGATGGGGGGGGTGATGGCTTAAGCACTCCCTTTCTCTTGCTGAGTCGTTTGGGGCTTTTTTCATGCGCGGTTGCTTCGCTGGAGCCGTGATGAAGCCACCCAAGTGGCCCCGGGTGTCAACCGAGGGAGCATTCAGGTCATCTCTTGCCGGGCAGATTTTAGGGCAAGGGCAAACCCTGCGGGGTGCTGAGCACCCCCATCACTCTATATCCACCCGCTCAGGCCGGCATCAGCCCAGGGCATCACCCTCAGTGCGCGCCCCACACTGCTGGTGGGCACACCCCGTGGTGCATCGTGCCCTGGGGACAGTCCCTCGGGAGTGGCAGTGACTCTGTCCCACCGCTGCGGCCGTTCATCACCTGTCCAGTGCAGTCAGAAGCCCTCGGCCTCCGGGGTGTTGGGTTACGGGACGGAAAAAACCTCTCGGGGGCCCCTGGTTTATTTTTACAGACTTCCTGTCACCCGCCCTCGGGCAGCACAAGTCCCAAGGTGGGGCACTGGGGTCCCTGTCCCTTGAGGAGCTGCAGCTCCCGGGGACCGAAGGATGTCAAGATCCTGTGCTGGGAAAAAAAATCAGAGTATGGTTTGGGTAGGAAGGGACCTTAAAGATCTCTTGTTCCAACCCTGCTGCAGATGATGAGGTTTGGTGATGCACACTCTGGTCATGAGCTGTAGGCAGAGCTTGGCAAAAGGGTGGTTTATTTGGGGGGCCACAGAGCAGGTCCCCTGGGATGAAGGGTGAGATGGGGGCGTGGGTGACATCCCAGCTGCTTACCCTCTCTCCTGCAGCTGACTACATCGTGATGCAGTTTGGGCGTGTGGCAGATGATGCCTTCACCATGGACTACAACTACCCTCTGTGCGCGGTGCAGGCCTTCGCCATTGCCCTCTCCAGCTTTGACGGGAAGCTGGCCTGCGAGTAGCACCCATGCTGGGGCCAGCAGGGCTGCCAGAACTACTGGGACCACCAGGGCTGCTGGGACTATCTGGGCCACCAGGGCCACTGTGGCTGCTAGAACTACTGGGATGACCAGGGCCACTGTAGCTGCTGTGTCTGCTAAGGCCACCCGGGCTGTTGGGACCACCAAGGGCACTAAGGCTGACCACTGCTACTGGGGTCACCAGGGCTGCTGGGTCTGCTGTGCCTACTAAGGCCACAAGGGCTGCAGGCATCTGCTGGGACTAACCAGGGCCACTGTGGCCATTCAGGCTGCCAGAACCACCAGTCAGTGCTCACTGGATGCTCCTGCATCTCCATCCTGCTCTGCTTTCTCCATCTCTACCATCCACCAGCCCAGTGCTCAATGGCTGCTACCACTCC
Organism: Semnornis frantzii; assembly: GCA_013399775.1. Taxonomy (NCBI): domain Eukaryota; kingdom Metazoa; phylum Chordata; class Aves; order Piciformes; family Ramphastidae; genus Semnornis; species Semnornis frantzii. The sequence continues at coordinate 36,285 of VWYK01047311.1, forward strand.
TGGGGTGACTCGAGGTGCCTCAGGGCACTGTGGGACACTTACCCAGCCACAGTCACCCTCTCAGGGGACAGATCACCAGCCTGGGGCAGATGGCAGGGTCAGGCCGGTGTATATTTAGCAGATGAGGCTGAGTGTGATCTCAATCTCATCTCTCTGAGATGTTTCTTGGACTTGGATCCTGGAGACTCATCCCTTTTTTGCATTCTGGTTTGTATTTTGTGGCTCAGTGTCTCAGTGAGAGGGCTCTTTGGTCTGAGTTTCCACATCCCCTTATGAGCCCACATGCAACCAGGCTCTGCCCAAGCTCCTGGTGAAGAGCCTTCTGCCCATCTTAATGTTGACCAGGCACCAAACTCCTATTTTACCCCATTTTTCCCTGGCACAGGTGATATGTGGCACTTGTGTCTTTTCATGCCCTGAGCTCTCCACCCCAGTGGCTGGAAGCCTTTGGGGATCTGGATCCTTGAGGAGCAGTCTGGAACCCAGAGCACCAGCAGCATGTGGGCATGTGCCAAGGGAAGGCAGTGCTGGTGAAGGAGGGTTGGAAGCACTGTGAAGCAGGGCTGGGCTGGGCTGGTGCCACCAGGAGGGACCTGGAAGTGAAAACTCTGGGTGCACCAGGAAGCACCAGGGTGACTCACAAGGTGTGGCTTAGTGCTGAGTCATGCTCAGCACCTGTCTGGGCCTGGTTGAATCCCCTTTTTGGTGGTGGTCTGAACCTCTATCCCCAAGTTAATGCTGCAAGAAGTCACTGATGTGGCAGATGTGGTTGTACCAGAGGGATTCTTGCCCTCAAGGAGCAGTGCCAGAACATGGCCTGAACCCATCCCCATGGGGAGCAGGTGACAATGACAATGAGATCATGAGCTGCAACTGGACCACTGGCCAACATCTGCACCAGCAGCTCTGCTGATGGTCGAGATTTTCCCAGCAGCTGCATGACTCCAGGTTCCATGATTCATCAGCAGATGCAGAGGAAGATGGAGGTGGACAGCTGGGGGACAACAGACCAGCATGGGGCATTGTCCCTTACCCACGTGGTGAGATAGAGACTTTCTAAGGGGAGAAGCAGAGCCCACGGTTTGAGGCCAGCATCCCCTAGCTAGGTGTGGCCAGGAAGCATGGGGAAAACGAGAGCTCTCTGCCCAAATCCAGCCACAGATCCAACATCTGTTTGGAATCGGGGGAGGCTCAGCTGACGGTCAGGCTCACGCCCGTTCCCGCTTCCCCTGCTGCAAGCAGGAAAGCTGAAGCAGGGTGAGCGAGATGGGTTTGGGCTTCCCAACCTCCTGCTGGAACACAAACTGCCATTATCACAACAGCTCCCTGGGGAGTTCCTCCCTCCTCTTGCCCAAAAAGTCTCCATGCTGCCCCTCTTTGCTTGCAAGTCCCTCGGGATTCCCAGCCTGTGGCCCAAGCAGAGCAGAACCCATCTGCCCTGGGTGTCCCACACGATGCCTGGCCCATCCCAGAAGAGCTGCCACCTCAGCTGCCTACCCCACATCCCTTCAACAAACCCTCTAACCCAAACCAACTGCAGCACGGGAAAACAAATGAAAGCAATTGAAGAGGGCGCTGGGTGTTGGGGCCTTTGTTTGCGCTGGCTGTTAACAGCAGAGGAGAGGATGGAAGCAGTTGAGATGTGGATCGGCTTTGGCTGATGGAAAGTGTGACGGATGCACCAGCAGACCAATGGCTGGGGATGCTGGGGTGTGCGTGGGTGTGAAAGGAATGCTCACTGCGAGGGAAGATCAAAAAAAAAAAAAAAAACAAACCACCCAAAAAAAATCAGAGGAGAAGGAGCCTTATCAAGCAGCACTGGAGCCCAAAGTGTGCATCTTCCTTGGAGCAGGGATTTTCTCTTCCCCCAGGGGTGGTGTTTTAAGGCTTGGAGGCTTCTGAAGCTTCATGCGAGGGGGCTGGTGCTGCAGAGATGGGTTTAACCCCTCATAAGGAGCATGAGCAGTGGCCAGAGGCAACTGTTGGCAGCATCCTCGAGGGAACCTCCTGGGAAATGGGTTTTCATGGGATCACGGAGTGGCTTGGGTTGGCAGGGATCTTTAACACTCGTCTAGTCCAGCCCCCTGCAGTCAGCAACTAGTGCAGGTTGCTCAGAGGCCCATCCGACTTGACCTGGAATGGTTCCAGGGAAGGGGCATCTCCTACTCTCTCTTTATTTTTGCAAAGATAGTTATAAGAAAACAAATAAGGTCCCACCTAGATGCTGAGCACCACATCCTAGTTAGGAGCAATGTCACTGCAGTACTGGTGGTCACCAACGTGCCCATTCTCTGCCAGCGAGTGGAAGATGCTGGTCCACAGCTGAGAAGGAGGATGGAAGTGGGGAGGCTCTTCTCCAAGTACTCTCCTCTCCCTCTGCCCAGACTCTGGGGGCTGAGGGGGCTAAATGCAGCCAGCCACCCCTGAGTCCAGGCTCATCCTCTGTACTCTTTGGGGGTCTGGGGGGTGTTTCCATTGGCTCTAAGAGGTGAATGCCCCATCCCCATCAAGGGGTTGGTGGCATCCCAGCAGGTATGGGAGGAGAGGCCAGTGCTGGGAAGCTCCTCACCAGCCATGGAAGGGCTGGAGCTGTTGGGTTCCCAGCAGAAAGCATTGCCTTGGCCTCGGGCGCTCTCGCTCCCTGCTTTGAAGTGGTGATATATTAATCAGTTAAAGAAGTGATGGTGACGGAGTGGTTTTCTCAACCCTTTCCCTGCCTGTATGTTTCTTTTGGTGACATTTTTCCAAGGGGAAGGCCAGGAACCTGTGGGGCTGTGGGATGGGCTCTTTCTCAGCACAGCCAATGTCTTCTTGACTGCCTTTTAAAAAAAGGAATGATTTTTTTAATTAGTGGATCCATTCTGGATAAGTGTTGGAGTTTTACAACATTGTAGCTGTTCTTGGTGTCTTGCCTAGACTTGGATGTTCTGGCCATAAGAAAATATTATTTATGGGGTAGCTGCTTGCAGCTCTTTTATATTATAATTCAGGAAAGGAAGTTGCTGTTCCCACCAGTGGACAAAGAATAGCAGAAAAGAGGATTATGGACTTCTGAAAGAGGGGAAAAAATAAAAATAGAGAGGCAGGAGTGAAAGAAATCACCAAGCCAAGATTGAAACGCTGTGCTTCCAGCAGAGCTCATCCCGGCATCGCCAGCGGTTGGGTCGGAGTCTGTAACAGAGCCGAAACCCAGGCCCAGCACAGCAGAGACTCCCTTGGTACTCCCCTGCGTGGAGCCTTACATATGGTCCTAAACATTTGCAGATCAAGCTTTTATTCATGGGCTAAGGCACGCTTGTTTGCTCATGCCTTACTCAGCCCCAACTCCTATTGAACTCAATTAAGGCTGTCATCTCCAGGAGCAGTCAATGTCATTTATGCCCAAGTAAGGGATGAGTAACGAGTGCTCCAAACAGCCCGTGGAGAATAGCAGCCATCTTGTTGCACTTTTTGGTCCAGATTGCTTACAAGTTAGCAGCAGGCCAAGGGTGGAAGAATGTGATAGGGCTTTGGTAATCGCCCCCGATCGGTGCCTGCGCTGGATGCTGCGGAGGCTGGCGCTCTGCGGGCTGCAGCGTTGGCTGGCTTGTCCCAAAAGGCTTCAATGCAACCAAGCTCAGCATGAAAATGAGAAAAATATGTTCCTAGAAGGGATGGGATGCCCAAAGCATCCCTTCTCCAAGCAGGGCCCTGCTGGTACCTCCCCTCCATGGGGTTTAGGTACTGTGGAATAGATCCTCAGTGCATGCTGGACCCCATGGCCATGTGCTGTCTGTATGGGGGGCTGTGGTTCCCAAAGGGCAGTTTGGGTGTTGGCCATGGACTTGCACACAATCAGCTGGCTGCAGCTTAGTGTGGTACCACCCATCGACCTGCTCCAGGGGCATGACTACAGCCTGGTTCCTGGCTGGGTTCCCTTGGGAATCCCCATCCTAGGTACTACAGAGTGTCCAGAAAAGATTAGGAATCTGCATGTTGCAGGGATGCAAACGGCTGAGGGGGCATATGTGGGGTGAGGATGACCACAGCCTGGTTCTTGGGTGGGTTCCCTTGGGAATCCCCATCCTGGGTACTATAAAGTGTCCAGGACAGACTGGGAATCTGCATGTTGGAGGGGTGCAAAAAGCTGAGGAGGCATATGTGGGATGAAGGTGTTTGGGGAGGATGAGAAGGGCGATGAAGCGGGGAGGATGAGGGTGTGAGGATGAAGATGAGAAGGGCAATGAAGTGGGGAGGATGAGGGTGTGAGGATGAAGGTGTTTGGAGAGGATAAAGTTGTGAGGATGAGAAGGGCGATGAAGATGTTTGGCAATGATAAGTGTGTGAGGATGGGAATATGACTGGGAGGGGGCTGAGGATGGGTGATGAGGAGTTGGGTGTAGGTTTTTGGAGAGGATGAGGATGTGAGAAGGGGGATGAGAGTGGTGAAGGAATGCAGTGGGGTGCAAGAGTGTGAGGAGGACAATGAAGGTGCGTGGAAGGGGACAGAGGTGAGCGCAAGGGCTGAGGACGTGCTGAGGGGGATGAAGATGTCCCAGGGAAACCCTATCTGGCTGCCCGGGCACGGGACAGGGCAGGACAGCAGCACTCTCATACCCCAGCCCGGGACTGTAACTCGGGGGCTGCAGCCCCGGAGAAGGAGGAAGGTGAGGGGGAAGGCTCCTAGAAGCCACTTCCAGAGCCCGATCCGAGATGAAATGTGTTCCAGGCCTTCCTTTTCCCAAAAAGCCACCCCTGGACGGAGGGGAAGCCCCGCTGCCCCGGGCGGAGAGGGAGGGTGAGCTGGGAGGAAGGAGGGAGGGAAAAAGAGCAGGGGAGGAGGAGGAG
>VWYK01047311.1:41330-55270 GCA_013399775.1 Semnornis frantzii
GTTGGGGGGGACGGCACAGCCGGCGTCTACCCGGATCGTCCCCAGCTCCGCACTCAGGTCTCCCCCCACCCCCAGGTCCCCAGGGTCCCGCCCTGTCGGGGCTGCGCTGTGTCCCCGCCGCGGGCGCATCCCCGGGCTATAGGGTTACAAAGGGCCCTTGTGTAGGGTATGGGCCATAAGCTGGAGCGGGGAGGGGGCGGGCGCCAGGGCATTATATAAAGCAATAAACCAGTCCCGGCTGTGCCCCCTCCCACACACACACACCTTGGGGTGGGGGAGGCCCGGGTGGGATCTGGGGGCCACATGCAATGTCACGTTACATGTGTGTCACAGGCATGTAGGGGATGCCCAGGGGCTGACTAGGTGTTGAGCACTTTGTGCCTCGTCATAGGGGCGCATTGCAAAGGAGGCAGCAATTACGGGTGTCATTTTCAGCAGTGTGTCATCTTTATTATTATTATTATTGTTGTTATTATTATTGTTTTATTTTAACACCATCTTTGGATTTGGGTTGGTTGGGTTTTTGTTGGGGTTTTTTTGGTTTTGTTTTTTGTTTCTGGTGTGTTTTTTTTTTTTTTCCGCCGTCCTCTCTTATCCCCTTGGAGAGAAAATAAAACCAAACCCATGCAATGCCACTCGCCCTCCAGACTGCTCCGCAACCCCTTTGTCCTTTGCCACCTGGGAAAAAAAAAAAAATCACAAATATATTTTGGTGAAAAAATAGCTGGAAATAGTACTGGAGTCCCTACTATGGCAGTGGGCACCTCACAGCTCGCCATGGCTGTTGGGTTGTTGGCAGAAGAGGGGTGAGGGTACAGGTTTCTGGTGCGTTGTGGGGAGCTGGGACGAGTGCGGCCGGGCGAGCGTCCCACCGGCGAAGCGCTAATCTCCAGTGTCAGGCGCGCTGGGGTATTTTGGGCTCCGGCGTCCTCTCTCCCCTCCTATCGCTTTACCCCGCGTGGGTACATGCGTGCTGTGAGTCAGGGCTTTGGCACTGCCCGGCCACCCTGGGGGGCCCTGCCAGTGAGACTGCCAAACCCCCAGTTCCCTTGGTTTTGGGGTGTTTGCCATGCTGGGTGAAGAACTGAGGGTCTGCTGTGCCCCGCTGACCCTGGTGGCCTCCACAGCCCCAAAGCCCTTGCTCACACCCAACTTTTGGGGTAGGTCATTTCCCCACGGGATAGGAGGAAAAGTGTCTCCAAAATGGATGGTCACTAAGGTCACCCAATGGTGAAGCTGGGGGAGGAGTGGATGGGGGATGGTGAGGCTAGGACCCTGCTGGCAAGGTGGGTGATGGTCACCACAGCACTGCCTGAGTGGCATTCCTGGCACTTCCCCACCAGAGAGGATGGGCAGGGTTGGCCCTTTGGGAGAAGGCAGGTTTGACCCTCTTTGGGTTGCTGCATGACGTAGGGGGACATGCCCTTACTCAGGGGACCTCGGGTACCCCACACGCTCCCCAGGGCAGACATGAAGCTGGCACCGCGCTGGCTCTCCTAACAAAAATAACCCTTTGAAAGCAGTGGGCTCCATGGCAGGCTCCAGCCACCTTGCCTAAGTGACAGATGGCTATTTCCAGGACCCTTGTCCCAACTGGGGTGATAGCAGTGTTGATGCTCAGCTTGGATGCTTCAGCTGGGGCATTTTGGGAGTCAAAGGACTGCAAAGATGAACCCTCCAGCAGCCATCTTACCATTAACATCCCCCTCTTGCAAGTTAAACCCTCTCCAGTCTCTACCCCCATCAAGAGAAGGGCCTTGCATCCATTTCCCACAGCACATGGTCACTACTTGTCATGATACCCGCAGCAGCAAACCCTTTTAATTGCCATTTGATTCCCATCTTGCCAGCAGTGAGCAGGTCAGGAGGCGAGTCCCAGTGTCCCGGTGCTGTGCCAAAGGAAGGAGCCTTTTCCTCACAGTGCGCGGGCAGGTCATGGCTGAGAGGAGGTGGGGGTGGGGGTGGTAATCAGCCATAATTAATATATTAAAAATCAAGTACTGTGTGACTCCCATCAGACACAGCGAGCACAAAGCTGGTGGCAGGTGAGATCAGAGGCAGGAGTGGTGCGGGCACACGGTGGCTGGAAAGGGAGAGAAATGGGCAATTTGGAGATGTTTGCAGGGAAGAAAAATGTGGTTTTGTGCCTTAGTGCCTCCTCTCCTGCCTGTAGCAACCTGTGATGGAGGGGGGAAAAAGAGGGCTGCAAAGCCCTTACCAAGGGTGCTGCTGAGATTTGTGTGGTGAGAACCATCCCTGGGGCTCTTGTAGGGTTTGGGATCCCTCTGTCTATCAACAGATGGGACAGATTTTGCCCAGAAAATGTCTTGTGCCTGGGAGCTTCTCTCTTTTATTAAATCCTTGATGGCACTTTCAAGGGGCAAGGCTGCCATGGCGTTTACAGCACTTTGGGCGCTGTTGGTGGATGGAATATAACCGAAGATCTTTGATTTGGGGAACTCCTGTCCCCAGTTGGGTGGCCAGGCCGTGCTCTGAGCTCCTTGCTCCTGCATCTGAGGTGTTATTCGGGGTCGATGCCTGTGCCAGAGGCTGATCCCAGGCACCTGCGTGTTGCGGTTGGGGCAGGCACCTGAGGCGCGTGGGTGTTCACTGTTGCCACTGTCACGTGGCAGCTTATGAAATGTTTTTTGGAAGGAGGGAGGGCAGGTAATGATGGGGTGAGCAGCCAGCGGGGCCGTGCCCCGCGCCAGCCTGCAGCGGGCACGCGGCAGGAGCAGCCACCCCCCTCCCGCCCCCCACCACACACACCTCAGCGATAACAGACGGCCGCATCCTGCTGCGGGTCTGGACATGCCACTACAACTCCCGGTGCTTTGGTTTTCCCCAGCTGTGAAATGGGAGCAAGGGGCCCCAGAGAAACCTCCTCATGATGCTGGACGTGGTGGTGGGTGTTGGGGGTCACATAGTGCCAGGCACTATTCTGGGATTCCAGTGCAGCTCCATGATGAGCATCCCTATCCAAACCCTTTGGAGGAGGCAGGCCATGGACCACATGGTCTCATCCTTGGGGGCACAGCTGGTGGCCTTGTGAGAGTGGCATTATCTAGGACTATGCATTGGCACAGCCAATGGGATCCTGCAGATGCAGGGCCCAGAGAAACACAAGTATCTGACTGCATAAAGCACATCCATCCTGGTGCTGTAAATCCCACCAGAGAGTGTCCCCTCACCTGGTCCTAAATGGATACAACCCTGTGATGTCCCCAGTGTCCCTCGTTATGTGAGAGCAGTGAGACAGCAGTGGCACTGAAACCCAGCAGGCAAAGGGTGTGTCATGAGATGTGCCAGGTCTCAGCCGGCTAATGCCAACCCCAGGCTTAACCTTGGCCACTCTCTTATGAGCCAGAGGCACAGAAGTTGACTTTGGCAACACTGCTGGGAAATGCTTGCTTGCAGGTGGCTCATGGCTGCTGAGTGAGATGCAAGCGATGGAGGAGGCTGCTTTGTCCCCTTCACCCTCACTGCCGGTGGGGATCAGTACAGACCTGGAGCGTGTCCTGGCAGAGTTTCTCTGGCTGCGGGGGGTGGCTGGGGATGGGATGGCAGAACTGGAGCTAATTTTAGGAGGTGGGCAGAGCTTGGTGGGAAGCAGCTGCCTGGAGGGATGTGTTGTGGTGCCCATGAGCATTGAGAATGAGTGCCAGGGGTCCTTGGCTGTGGAGATGCATCCCACTGTAGGGAAGAGCTGTGCCACCACCGATGGAAGAGTGACAGATACGGGGACACTCAATGCCCTAGACCCTTGGACTCTCAGCTTGGTTCCCCAGTGCACGGTTGAGCATCGTGCCACTCGGTGCCTCAGTTTCCCGGTGCCGTCTCGCCGGCGCTGCTGCCTGGCGGGGTGCAGCGGAGGCAGGAGAGAGTTGGTCGGGCTCGGAGATCCTCGCCTGGGAGCGCCAAGCCTTATGATTTCCCCACGACTGTCTCCTCCTTGCTCCTCGTAAAATTAGATCCAGCTGTTCACAATAGCCACTAAACTTCTCTCCGGAAGATGTTCAGAGTTTACAGACGCGGAGCGGCTCGGCGTGCGTGGAGGATGGGCTGCCGTTCCCATGCCAGCTCCTCGCCGCCCGCCCTTCCCCCAGAGGCAGCCAGCTCCTGCCTTCCCCCCTCCCCGGCTTAGGCAATTTGGGTTTTGGAAGAAGCACACCCGAGCGCAGGCACGCGAGCCCCCGACCCAAGCAAGCGTCGGGTTTTTATTAGCAGGAGGAGCTGGGCCCTTTGCAGGCCAGAAGCAGAGATCTGGGTGTAAGACCCTGCTTTTTCCCTGCCCTGCTTCTTGCCTGGGTGCTCAGTGGGTGAATTGGGCAGGGTGCTCCTGTGGTGCTCATTTGGTGGCCACTCGGTGCATGGTCATTTGTGCCTCTGCCCATCGATGACGTAAGTTTGGGCTCCGGCTCTCACATGGGGTGACCACTGTGCCCCACTCACAACCTTGCCCAGGTGGCGTTAGAGAGTGGAGGGTCTGGGTCTGGCTCCAACGTCAGTGTGTTGTGCCAGGGGCTAGCATGTTGTGCCAGGCACTAGCACGCCATGCTGGGCTCTGCAGTAGCTCTTGGGCCATGCTGCTTGCTGGAGCTCCTTTTACTCCATCCTGCCTTTGTGCTTATTTAGCAACTTTCCTCCCCAAGGAGTTCAGAGACATTTTTTCAAGCTGCGGGACCAGTACCCACTGTGTCCCTGCCCAGCTCTTGGCTCTTGGCTCAGGCAATCTCTAGAGGTGCCAGGAGAAGGTGATGCTCTGCCATGGGCACCTACTGGGCCAGTCTGAGGTGACAGTATGTCATAATATGGTGCTGAACCCAAACATCCCTTTCTGGGAATGAATTCAATCACTGTTGTGGATTGCATGGGGTAGCACCTACCTGCTCCTGCAGCTCCCACATTAAATGCAGGACCCCAGTTTGGTGCTGCCACGACTGTTGCAAATTCACTGCATTGGTGATGGTGGCCAGATGACATGGCCATGTCACAGAGGTGGTGGTGGCCAGATGACATGGCCATGTTGCAGAGGGGATGGTGGCCAGGTGACATGGCCATGTCACAGGATCACAGAGTGCTTGGGCTTGAACTCCAGAGCTCATCAGATCCAACTCCTCTGCCAGGGCAGGATCTCTTAGGGCCGACCGCACAGGAAGGCATCCAGGAAGGGTTTGAATGTCTCCAGAGAAGACTCCAAAACCTCTCTGGGGAGCCTGGGCCAGCGCTCTGTCACCTTCACTTGTGTCACGAGTGTGCTCCAGACTTTGGCAGCCAGGCTCATCACAGTGTCTCAACTGGGGCGGTAATGCCTGGCAGCCCCCTCACTGCTTTGTGTCTTGCGTACCTGGTTGGGGGGCATTCAGCTCTGGCACCCCTCCACCCTGCTGGGTCTCTGCTCATGGGTGCTCAGCTGGGAATGCAGTGGTGCTGGCCCTGGGCTCCGGAGCGGGCAGCGGGTGCAGCTGCTGCCTGGGCAGGGTTGGGTTTCGCGGGGGTGGAAGGCAGCTGGGGGCGGGTGTGAAATGCATTGCAGCCTTCCTCCTCCTCCTCCTCCTCCTCCTCCTCCTTGCCTGGCAGCCGACATCCTCCCAGAATATGTTTTCTCTGGCCCTGCTGTGACAGTATAAAATGGGTCACAGCACCTGAAACTTCTCCCTGGAGATATTTATCCTCCTAGGAGCGTGTCCGAGGGCTGGCAGGGTACCTGGGACACCAGCTGACTGCGGGCACAAGGCTGCCTGGCTCTGGCCTCCCAGTGGTGTGTTCCTCACCCCACAGACCCATGTCTTCCCCATGAGACAAGCAGTGGTGGGAGTCCCTGGGAACCCAGGATGTGGTGGCCGCTCCAAACTCACCATCAGTGAGAGACATCCCGGGATGGGTGTGTTTTGACCCAGTGGCAAAGCGAACTCAAGAGTCCCCAACAGGTGCTGTGCCCCATGCTGGCCATGTCATGGGCCACCAACACTGGAGATGTCACAGGATGGCCATGGCCCATCCCTGGCAGGTGACTGCAAGCCTGTTGTTTCCATCCAGCTTGTTTCATAACACAGAGAGCAATTAATGCTGCAAAAGCTTTCTATTTATGCACTGCTGGGTGAAACGCCCCGTCCCATCTGGGCAGGGCAGCCCTAATTGGGCCAGGGAGGGAGGCTGGGTTACAGTGCCCATCTGTCCCCTGCCCTCCGGTCTTCAGCCTGGAGGCTTGAGCAGCTCAAACCCAGCTCTCCTGCCCAACCAGAGCTAGGAGGAGAAGGAGGAGGAGGAGGAGAAGAGGAGGAGATGGAGAGGTTGTTCTCCACACCATGATTCTGCTGTTATGATGGAGCATCTCAGGCTATGCCCTGGGGTTTGCCTGATGCCCTCCTTTCCTCATGCTGAAATGTTTTGGGGGTAAATCTCACTCCTTGTTCACCACAGCTCTTTGGGTCTGAGCATCCTTCAGCCTTGTGCCACTAAGTGTGGACCAGCTGCATCCCAACTGAGCAGGAGCTCAGGACTTTGCTGAGAGATGGGGGACCTTTTGGTGGTGGGGCTTTGGCCCTGGCAGCACCTCCAGACCCTGGTGGGATGCTGCCACGTGGCCTGCTGTAGTTTCTTTGCTCTGATTGCTTCCTGAGCTGCCTGCCAAGCCGGAAGGGACAGGAAGTGATAGAGGGGAGGAAATTAGTTGGGCTGCCTCATGGGGAACTGGTCTGGAACTGGTCTGAGGGGGGGGCTCCACCACCACTCAGCTGTCCAGCCCACACCAGGGATCCCTTCAGTGACTGGTCATCCCCATCAGAGAGGTGCAGACCTAACTGGGAGGGAAGCCACCCTTCCCTTCCTGAGATGGGGAATCCCTCACCATAGCCCAGGAGCTGCTTGGAAGAGGAGCATGATGTAAACGAAGCTCCTTCCACCACCCTCCCCACTCAGCTGCATCTCACTCATCTGCTGCCATCCAGCCAAATGGGTGCTAATCAGGACAGTGTCCCATGTTGGTTGGGGGCAGGGTGTGAGGCAGGATGTTCCCAAAAGGTCCTTGGGTGAGCTGCCAGAGATGTGGGGCTTCTGCAGAAAGCACTTGATTGTTGCAGGAAAAGTGACACAGGGTTGTGCTTGGCCCAGCCAAGAGTGTCCAGGCTCGGTGCCTGGTGCTGGACTTGGCAGTATCTTCACTGGTGTGTCATGGTCTTACTGGGATCCCCTGAAACGATAATGACCCCTGCCTGGAACAAGGAGCACGCTAAGGAAGGCCTCTGCCTGCCAAGAAATTGCTCTTGGACCCTGACCACAGTTTTGCTGAGCCTTGATGTACCAGGGAGGCATAGGGAGGAGCTGGGGTGCCTGGGGGCCTCGGCTTTGGAGCTTGCTCATTTGCAGTCCTTGCTGTGTGACAGAGCAGCCCCTCTCTGTGTCCCCATAGGAGATGTGTCCCTGGGGACCTCACCGCAGCAGGGCCAGGGTGACTTCTTGGCCCCACTTCCAAGCCTGCCCTAGTGGCATGTGGGCTCCACTTCCAAACCTGCTCAGCACCAGGTGTCATGTGGGCTCCTTTCAGCCCGAGGTGTGGGTGTCACCGATCGCAGCGACAGGAAGGGGGTGTTGGTGGCCTCACACATCCCCTTGCCAAGGCTGGCGCGGGTGGTAGTGCTTTGCCTGTGCCGGTACAAGGCTGAGCCCCGCACTGTGCTGCGCCTGCCCAGGCTTGTCGGTGAACTTTTATCCTTTTGCCGTGAGGTCCGGGCGCGGGGAGGGAGGGAGCAGGGCTGGATTGCCCCAGGCACCCCACACGGGAAGGTGGAATGGAGCTGGGATGCAGCTGGGGCCCCCCCATTGCCTTTATAGAAGCTGCTGGTGGCCCCCCTGATGTCTCTAGAGTCATGGGGGATCATCCCATGGGGTCCTCGTTTTGCCCTGCTTGGGTTGAAGTAACCCTGGGTAAGGAGGTGACCTTGGAGGCCACTCTGCCCCATGTATTGTTCCCTCAGGGGGTGCCAGCTGGGGACATGGTATGCTGCAGCAAATGCTGGTGGCCATGCCCTGGTTTTGGAGGGGTACCATGGCAATATCCATGCTCTTTTCTTCCAGTTTGCAAAGGGTGAGAAAGTGGCAGCCTAGAGGTGGCCCTGCTTATGGCCACAGGACCAGATGGAAGGGCAGGGGTGGCCAGTGCCACCAAGGAGCACATTAAGAGGCATCGGGTCCCTGCATGGTGACACTGATCAAGGTGGGGCTGGATGGCATGGCAGGATGGGCCATGACCCCCATTGCTTTGGGCAGACCCCAGTTCCTTGCTGTGTGCCCCAGTGCAACTGGGACACAGGCTTGGGGTGGTGTGGGGGCTGCTGGGGCTGTGCCTTGTGGTGCACAAGATAGGGCAACACTTCTGGGGCTGAGCATGCTGGGGAAGAGGAACCATTCCCCCGAGCACAGGGCCACGGCACAGCCCCACAGCCCTCGGCTCTGTGCTCTTATGTCCCTTTGCTCTCTGCTGCACACCCCTGACCTGATCCCTATCACAGCCAGTTGTGCTGGTCCCAGCAGCACCCTACTGCTGACCGCTGTGCTGGTCCCAGCAGCGCCCTACTGCTGACCGCTGTGCTGGTCCCAGCAGCGCCCTACTGCTGACCGCTGTGCTGGTCCCAGCAGCGCCCTACTGCTGACCGCTGTGCTGGTCCCAGCAGCGCCCTACTGCTGACCGCTGTGCTGGTCCCAGCAGCGCCCTACTGCTGACCGCTGTGCTGGTCCCAGCAGCGCCCTACTGCTGACCGCTGTGCTGGTCCCAGCAGCGCCCTACTGCTGACCGCTGTGCTGGTCCCAGCAGCGCCCTACTGCTGACCGCTGTGCTGGTCCCAGCAGCGCCCTACTGCTGACCGCTGTGCTGGTCCCAGCAGCGCCCTACTGCTGACCGCTGTGCTGGTCCCAGCAGCGCCCTACTGCTGACCGCTGTGCTGGTCCCAGCAGCGCCCTACTGCTGACCGCTGTGCTGGTCCCAGCAGCGCCCTACTGCTGACCGCTGTGCTGGTCCCAGCAGCGCCCTACTGCTGACCGCTGTGCTGGTCCCAGCAGCGCCCTACTGCTGACCGCTGTGCTGGTCCCAGCAGCGCCCTACTGCTGACCGCTGTGCTGGTCCCAGCAGCGCCCTACTGCTGACCGCTGTGCTGGTCCCAGCAGCGCCCTACTGCTGACCGCTGTGCTGGTCCCAGCAGCGCCCTACTCCTAACCTCAACATCCATGCAAGGTGCCCTCTGTACCTCTCTGACCGCAGCTGCTGCCTGCAAAATATTTCCTATCCTCTGCCCCCCAGAAGACACCCAGCTCCCTAGCACCCCTTCCTCTTTGCACTCCTCCTCTCTGTTATTGCCAGGTTTAAGGAGCCTTCCTCTTGCTTCTCCAGGCTCTCCAAGCCCCAGGCAGCTTATGCTGACCTGCATCTCCACTGCCTGCCCTGGGTTTCTCCGCTGCCCCTCCATGTCGTGCCAGGGCCAAGTGCTGTGAGCCCATGGGAACCTCATCCCCTGGGACAGTCCTGGCCTTGGGACAGAAGGGCTGCCCCGGCAGCATCCTCCCTGCCCACTGTAAGCACCCATCCTGCACCCACTGGGTGACCTCGCAAGGGTGCAGCCCCAATCCAGCACCCTTGGACTGGAGTGTGGCATCTCCCAAAGGCAGAGCGAGCAAGCTGGATGCTAGGGCTCCCTCGTGGCATGGGTGCCAGCAAGCATCCCTGCTCACGGAGAGTAGGCATCCCTCTAGGGAGTGACCATCCCCACCATGCGTCAGTGGTCCTGGTGCCCCCAAACCCCACCGAGATGCCCCAACCACGGGAGGGGGTTTCTCTCTGGCCCCTGGGAAGCAGCTGAGAGGCAGGAACTGGTGACATGTTTTCCGGCAGGTCCGGTCCCCTCCCTGCCCGGAGCAGGTCTGGCCGCGGTCTCCCCGCAGGCTGGCCAGCCCCGCCGGTTTGCTAATTGCTCCCCTCGGTGTTTCGTAAGGGCTGGGTGGAGCGCGGCGCTCGGCCCGGCGTCAGCGCAGTGCCTTGCACCCTCCCTCCAGGAAATCCAACGTCTTGGCCCGACCGAAAGCAGGTTCACTGGAAAGGGAGGAGGAGGAGGAGCTACTGCTTCCTCGCACCTTGGCCCCGGCATCACCCTCCCAGGCTGAAAAGTCAGGGCTGGGATTTCCCTGCTGGGGGGCACACAGTGGGGTCAGAAGGGGCTGGGGGTTCTGAGGGGAACATGTGCTGTGGGAAGGATGTGTGGGCAGTGCCCAGCATGAGCACACTGTTCATGCTGCTTGTTCCACACTGGTACCACCAGCCCTGTAAATTTGCTCTCAGCCTTATAGCTTTACCTTTAATCCTATGGCTTTGCCTTTAGCCCTATAGCTTCCCCCTTGGCTACAAAATGCACCCCTCAGGCAGGCAGGGGGTTTCTGTTGGGTCCAAGGATGCTGCAAGGTCCCAGACCACTGTGGGATCTCAAGGCTGAGATACCACAGTGCATCTAAAGTGGTCTTGGGCTGCCATGGGGCAGCTGTGTGGTCCCAGGATACTGTGGGCTCCGGGGTCAGTCTGGGGTTGGGGGACTGTGGTACAGCAGGGAGGTCTCTGGTTCCCCCACACCTGGGAGGTCCTGAGCTACTGTGGAATCTGGGGTTGCCATGGTGCAGATGGGACTCAGCACCCAGACGAGGCAGTGGCATGCCCACTGGCATGGAGGTTGGTTGTGCTCGCTGGGCTGCAGGGGGGCAGTAAGGGAGGCGTCCCGTTGGGGCCATCCCAGTCTGCCACTCCCACTGTCCCTGCCCAGGGTCTCGTCCTGCTGTCCCATTGCTCTCTCATCCCTGACACCCTGCTTAGTTTGGACAACAAGCAGGTCTGCCCCACGGAGCACCCTTGCAGCAGGCATAACCGAGTGCCACAGGACTTGGGGTGCTGTGGGACTCAGGATATCCTGTCACAGAACTTGGGATGTCACAGGACTCAGAGTGGTGTGGGACTTAGGGTGTTCTGAGACTTGGCATGCCATGGGACTTGGGATGTCACAGCACTTGGCATGCTGCAAGACTTGGGGTGTCTTGAGCCTTGGGATGTTGTGGGAATCAACATGCCACAGGACTCGGGGTGTCTCTGGAATTGGTGTGCCATGGGTCTTGGGGTGCTGGGAGACTCAGCATGCTGTGAGGCTTACTGTTCCATGGGACTTTGGGTGCTGCAGGACTTGGGGTGCCATGGTTGTTAGAGTGTCACAGAACTTCAGGACTTGGGGTGCTGTGGAACTTGGTGTGCTATGGCTCTTGCTGTGCCATGTTCCATAGGACTTGGGGTGCTACAGGACTTGGGATGTCATGGGAATTGGGGTGTCGTGGGACTTATGCCACGGGACTCAGAGTGCCGTGGGACTTGGGGTGCTGCAGGACCCGGGGTGCTGCATGCCCCTCCGGCCCTGCTGCCGCCATCGCTGCCTTGGCTGGCTGGCTCGATCCTACGATCCAGTTCTCCTTATTTGGCCAGAGTGCTCGGCAAGAGGGGGGACGTCGAGCAGGGGGGGCGATGGCGGGCAAGGGCGGGCGGCGGGGACCCAAAGGGGGCTGACATCACATCGTGGCGAGGGAGTGAGAGATGGGGAGGCTGGGGGGGGGGGGGGGGGTTTCTTTTTTTATAAAAGGAAANTCTCTGCTCCCACCACCGGCAGCTGCCGCCAAACATGTTATTGCAAAACACTGTGCCGAGAGCCGGGCAAAGGCAGGAGGAGGAGTACAGGGGAAGACACCCTGGCATCATCACCCACTAGACAGGGAGCACCCAGGGTCTTGTCCATGCATCCTCAGGGCAAGGGGCCTCTCCCGGTGCTAGGGGTAGGGCTGAATGAGGGCTCTGGCCACCTGGTTCCCGTTATTGGGGTCTGGCTCAGCATCTCTCTTCAGATCCCAGCTCTGCCTTTACCGGGTGGTGGAGCAGGGATTTGGGGGGGGCTGGGGATGGTTTCAGGGCTGGCTGGGTGGCAGCAGGTACCAGTGTGAGGTTGAGGTTCACAGGTTGTGAGGGGAGCTGCTGCCACCCCATCCCAAGGTGTCATCCATTGGTACCATATGCCCAAGCTCCTGGTGTGGATCATGTATCCTCCTTGTACGGATAACGGCATCTGGGCTGTTTCCACCCAGACTTTGAGTGGACCCTAGGTGTCACTTGTGGATGCTCATGAGAATCATGTCTCTGCCCCCGAGGAAAGCCTGTTTGTGTCTCTGATGCCCCACACTGGGGTGCCGCTCCCAGCTCTGTATGCCACTGGGGTCAGGGCCAGATCTTGAACCATGCTGTCACTGCAGTCCCATACCCCCATCGAGAAGTCTGTGGGTCTAACCGGTGTACTCTGTGTCCCGGCAGGTTGTCACGTGTCCGTGGGGGCTCGGGGTTGGAGCCCAGAGCAGCCAGCACCATAGCGTCCAACAGCTGGAACGCCAGCGGCAGCCCCGGAGAGGGGCGGGAAGATGGCCAGGACGGCATGGACAAGAGTCTGGACAATGATGCCGAGGGCGTGTGGAGTCCGGACATCGAGCAGAGCTTCCAGGAGGCGCTGGCGATCTACCCGCCCTGCGGCCGGCGGAAAATCATCCTGTCGGATGAGGGCAAGATGTACGGTGAGTGAGAGGGGGTGCGGACAGGGCACTGCGCTGCCACCCGGGGTGGGCAAGGCGAAGCTTCCCAACCCAAACATGCAGTGGGGCATTGCCCTCCAGCACTCCCCAGTCCTGAGAGCAGCTGCACTGGTTGTATTCCGGGACTGGACCAGGGAGGTGGCAGTGACCCACGTCCCCTCCCTCTGCGCTGGCTCTCCCTCCTGTCCCTCCCTCTCTCGGCCGTGCCGGATGGACTGGTTTGGTGAAGCCGTCAGGCGGGGAGCAGGTGCGGGCAGGGAGCGGGTGCGGGGCTGTGGGGCTAGTGCCAACCCTCCTGCTCCTGGGTGCCTCTGCATTGCTCCCCAAACCTTCCCCAAACGGACCTGGTGGCTCAGCTTTCAGCAACTGCTGGTAGTAGCGGGACTGGTCTGCCTCACTCATGCGATGAGTTTGGGGGAGGTCTCAGCCTAGTTTCTGATGTCTCTCAGCCTAGTTTCTGGTGTCATAGAATGGCTTGCATTGGGAGGGACCTTTAAAGATCATCCAGTTCAACCCCCTGCCATGAGCAGGCAGGGTGATGCAGGCGGGGGGGGGTGGTGGTCCTGGCACAGGGTGTGCGGTGCCACCAAAAAGCAGTGGAAGGTACTGTGGTGTCCTCATCCCTGCGGGGTAAGGGCTGATCCCCCCTCCTTTCCACCTCTGATAGTGTCTCCCACCAGGTGACCTCAGAGCTGGGGACAGATTACCATGTCACCATCACCCTGTGGTGACAAGGGACCAAGAGCAGTGTCTCCATCCCCAGTTTCCCAAATGCACCCTCCCCGGATGCTGCCGCAATGGCTCACCCACTGCCGGCAGAGCAGGGCAAAGGCACTGTGCCACTGTCCCTGTCCCCATGCTGGCTCCCAGTGCCACCCTGCTTACCAAGGCCCCTGGTCTGTNTGCTGCTGGAGTTCCTTTAAAAGGAGATGTCTGCGCCGGAGACCTTTGTACACTCCCAGCCCGTCCGGGAAGCACAGCAGAGCAGGAGACACCTCTCTGCTCCCACCACCGGCAGCTGCCGCCAAACATGTTATTGCAAAACACTGTGCCGAGAGCCGGGCAAAGGCAGGAGGAGGAGTACAGGGGAAGACACCCTGGCATCATCACCCACTAGACAGGGAGCACCCAGGGTCTTGTCCATGCATCCTCAGGGCAAGGGGCCTCTCCCGGTGCTAGGGGTAGGGCTGAATGAGGGCTCTGGCCACCTGGTTCCCGTTATTGGGGTCTGGCTCAGCATCTCTCTTCAGATCCCAGCTCTGCCTTTACCGGGTGGTGGAGCAGGGATTTGG
>VWYK01047311.1:56659-72350 GCA_013399775.1 Semnornis frantzii
TGGGGGGAGCAGAGGGCTTCCCAAGCCGGTGCATTTTTTGGATTTCTCCCGGAATAGCTGAAGTGCCGGGAGCCCTGTGCTGCACACGCCGAGCCCCGACCGGTTTTTCCAGCCTTTCGGAGACATCTGGCAGCTGCTTAAAGAGGCAGCAGCCCCTACCAGCCGCTTTCATCTCCCCCCCCACTCCCTACCCCCGGCACCTCCCCACTGGGACCCCCAGGATTCCTGGCCAGTGGTGGAGGAGCTCACTGGGACCCCCAGAACCAGCAGTGGTGCAGGCAATGCCAGCATCTGACATAAAGTTGTGTGGGTGCTGCTGCTTTCTGCCACCACCCAGTTTTTGGGGGGGGGATGCCATGGGATGCCCATGGCCACATCAACCTGTGCCCCACTGATGCCGGCAGTGTGGGAATGGTGAAGCAGGTGGGAACTGGAGGGTGGGAGGGGGTGTAGGACGGGCACTTACTGCCTGTTGGGTTATTTTTAACCCAGCCAGTCCAACTGGTTCACGTGGTGGTGTCAGGGAAGAGGAATTTGGGGAATGTGGTAATTTGGAGGAGGATGGACATGCCCTCTCCGAGGGAATGGCACGGGCCAGGGCCAGGGCCAGGATGAATCACAGGGACAGGCACAGGGATGGTTCCAGGGGTGGTGACTGGGATGAAGTGTGAGGCGTGAGGCAGAATGGGTGCAAGAGATGCTTGGCACTAGGCACTAGGTGCTGGGCTGGCACTGCCCCACCAGGCTACATGAAGGCACCCACGTTTCTCTCCCCTATTTCTTTTCCATCCTTTTTCCCATTATTTCTTTCCCTTGGGCTGGGAGTATGAGTTGGGAGAGGATGGGACTTGAGCATGAAGTGTGCAGAGTGGGATGCTGTGCTTCTGGGTGAACCCAACCTGGGCTTTGGCATTGGGGT
Source organism: Semnornis frantzii (assembly GCA_013399775.1). Taxonomy (NCBI): domain Eukaryota; kingdom Metazoa; phylum Chordata; class Aves; order Piciformes; family Ramphastidae; genus Semnornis; species Semnornis frantzii. Next base: position 57,579 of record VWYK01047311.1, read on the forward strand.
CAGCACCCCTTGGCTGTGGACATGATCACCCGTGGGCTTGAAGGCCACCCTTGGGGACCTGGCACTCATTAGGTGCTAGCTGAGATCATGCAGTCAGTGCAGACTGGGTGTGGTGGGAGAGATGGGAGTTGTGCTTAGTGCTTTGGGGTGCCCCTGAGGTGCCCCCATTTCCAGGACACATAGTGGACCCAGTCACTAACTAGTTCTAGGGCTGGCACCCCTAGGCACAGCCATCCTTGCGTGCCACCTGGTCCTGTCTGTCTGACCCCATCTGAGTGTGTGTCCTCCGCCTCCAGGAGAGCCCAGTTGCTCCAGGGCTGGGAGGGGACTGGTTAGGGTGGAAATAGAGGGGGGGGAGGGGGACAGACTTTTTTTTTAAAGGGATTTTTTTTTTTTCCCTTCAAGCTGAAGCCCTCTCCAAGGGCATTTCGACAAGTTCCAACCGCAACCATCTGGTCCATTAAAATAAATCTGGCGTGCCGGGCCGCCCCCGGCTGTGGGGGGGGCAGTGGTGGCGAAGTTTGGGGGGTGGGGGGGAAGCTAGGGCCCCACAGCAGAAAACTCCCAGCTGCTCTGATGTGGCCCAAAAGCAACTTCTGCTTTGAATTAGACCCAGGACGTTAGGAAATACTGGTGGAAAGGCCAGCAGGGATCACAAACGGGAAGTGGGATGCCCAAGGAGGGGCACCCCAGAAGGCCAGCAAAGGGTTCTTGGGGCTGGGTTCATTGACTTTCCACCCACCTTCCCCCCCAGGGCTCTTGTCTGTGGTTGGGGACACTCCTGTGGTGGGGGTGGCTGAAGGCTGCTACCTCTCCCTTTGAGCCACACTGTGTCTGGGGCGGGGGTTACCCAACCCAGTGGGTTGGGGGTCGCAAGGTGGGTTTCAGCTGGCTTGGCAGGAGGAACTGGCCACCCCAGTTTCCCCTCAGGGCACCCTCATGTCCCCTTGGGCAGGACAGCTGTCATGGCAGCGCCATCTCCTGGCAGTGCCCCTCTCATCAAGGACCAGCATCATCAGGCCAGGTGGGGCCCAAGGTGCCTTTTGGGGCAGGTGCCCCTGCCCCACTGTGTGCCTGACCCCTGTCTCTGCCCACAGGTCGGAACGAACTGATCGCCAGGTACATCAAACTGCGGACGGGGAAGACGCGGACGAGGAAGCAGGTGAGGCCATGGCTCTGTTTCTTCTCTTGGGAGGGCCCAGGGGGCGTGGAAGGTGGGTGCCAGGTGTGCCATGGGGAAAGCGAGTGTCTGGCTGTGTCACCTGTCCTCTGTCTGTGCCCCTCTGGAGCCACCGTTGCTGCTGGCAGCTTCATCTGTGAGCAAACCTCCTCAGGCTGCTCCAGTTCCAGCCAGGCCTGGGGATGCCCTGAAATTTGGGATGTGGGGGCAAAGGGCATCAACCCCCACTGTGCTTGGCTGGGGTCACCCCGTGGGTGGCTGGAGCCCTTGAAACCTCCATCTCAGCAGCATGTGCATCTCCTTGTGCTCCATCTGGATGTGGGAACCATTTCCACCTCTGTCTCTTGCCAGGCTTTATGCCAGATGGCATGATGAAGGCACCACCAAATCCTCATCCCAGCCAGGGGACAGGCTGTGCAGGCCTGGGGTACTGCTACTGTAGGGGTCTCAGAGATACTGCAGAGCCTTTGTCACAACCTCAGCACCCTGGAATGTTGGGTGCTGGAGTAGGCAAGGATACTGGCAGGGCAGGGGGGCAAACAATGGTTACAGAATTCCAGCATGGTGGGGTCAGAAGGGACCTCTGGAGATCATCCAGTTCACACCCCTGCTAAAGCAGGGCATGCACAGCAGCTTGCCCAGGATGACAATGGCCAGCAGGGTTGGAAGCTCTCCAGAGAAGGAGACCCCACAGCCTCTCTGGGCAGCCTGCTCCAGGGCTCCAGCACTCTCACACCAAAGAAGTTTCTCCTTCTGGGTTCCAGTTTGTGCCCATTGCCCCTTGTCCTGTCACTGGGTGCCACTATTCCCATCATCTTGCTTCCATCCCTTTAGCTATTGATGAGCAAATATTCTGCTGCCCAGCACATGGGAAAGGTCACATCCATCCCAAGTGCCAGTCCTCACTGCGCCCTTGAGCCAGAGTCCAAACATGTCTGAGTGTGGACTGTTGCAGCCCTTGAAGGGGCATGTCCATTTGTCACACTTCTGGTGGCACTTCCTTTCCCTCCATGGTGGCCCCTAGCCTGCCCCCTAATGACTGTGATTCCCATGCTGCCTGACCTGGCAGGGCTGGTGGCCCAGGGTGCTGAGGAGCAGATGGATGGATATGGCACGTGAGGACACATGTTGGGACTGTTGTGCCAGGAGTCTCCAGAAAGGAAGGACACTGAGGAGAACATCCCTCCAGAGTGCTGGATGGGGAGGGACAGGTCATTGTGTTCAGATCAGTGTTGAGCAGCTCCTGGTTTCTGGCTTAAAGCCTTCACTGGACCACTTGCCCCCAACTCTGTGAGGGGAAGGATGTGATGCTGGGCAAAAAGACTGAGGAAGGGGAAATATGCACATGGAATTGTCCCCTCTGTGTCCTGGACAGTTTGGTGTCCCCTTTTTGGACAGCTTGGTACAAGTGGGAGAAAGATCATCCAAAATCAGCCTCAGTGGGTGCAGGGTTCCCTACCCGGGCTGTGGACAAGCACCTGAACCTTTCCTGCCTGTACAACAGACCGTTTTCTTTGGATTCTGCACTGCTGGGGTCATAGAATCACAGAATTGTTAAGTTTAGAAAAGATCTCCAAGATCATTGAGTCCAACCCTTAACCCAGCACTGCCAGGTCACTGCTGAACCATGTCTGTCCAGGGATGGGGACTCCACCGCTGCCCTGGGCAGCCTGCTCCAGGCTTTGACAACTGTTTTGGGGGAGAAACTGTTCCTTGTGTCCAACCTAAACCTCCCCTGGTGCAACCTGAAGCCATTTCCTCTCATTCTGTCATTTGTTCCTTGAGACAAGAGGACAGCCCCCACCCGGCTTCAGCCTCCCTTCAGGGAGTTCTGGAGAGGAATGAGGACTCCCTCAGACTCCTTTTCTCCAGGCTGAATCCCCTCCACCTCCCTCAGCTGCTCCTCCCCAGCCCTGTTCTCTAGACCCTTCTCCAGCTTTGTTACCCTTCTCTGGACCTGCTCCAGCTCCTCAATGTTGTTCTTGAAGTGAGGGGGGCCAAAACTGAGCCCAGTACTGGAGGTGTGACCTCACCAGTGCTGACTACAAGGAGACAATCCCTGCCCTGCTCCTGCTGGCCACACCAGTGCTGATCCAGGCCAGGATGCTGACGGCCTTCTTACCCACCTGTGCACATACTGGCTCATCTTGACACATAAAAATCCTCCTCTCATCTTCCTCAACTGCAAAATCAGGAGCCCAGCAAATGAGCCAATCCCTCCTAGATCCCCCTCGGGACCAGCAGTCCTGCTGCAGCCCGAATTGGGGTAACATGGGGCACTCCAGACCGGCTGGGCCATGTCCTCAGCACTGCATGCAAGCAGCACCCCACTGTGCTCAGGGTTGGGGTGCTCTGTCCAGGAAGCCCCAACTGCAGCAACTTCACTCTGAGGAGCTCCACTCTCAAGAAGGGCCACAAACAAACAGCAACCAGTGCAGCGTCAGGGCTTCCCCACCAATTTTCTTCCTTCCAGCTTGTGGTGGACCCTCAGCAGCGTCTCCAGGAGCATCACCCCAGCACCTCGGGTGCTCCCCTCCCTTTTCCACACTCCCTTCCCTGGGGAGAGGTCCCACCCGAAGTGGGGAACGCATCTTCACGCTGTCTGTGTTTTCCTTTCCGAACGGCGTGGCGGGCGCTAGGTGTCCAGCCACATACAGGTTCTAGCTCGGAAGAAGGTGCGGGAGTACCAGGTTGGCATCAAGGTACGTTGGCGCCCTTGCCCAGGTGTCCGCGGCGGTGTCTCTGTGAGCATGGGCAGCCCCTCCTTCTTCCTTCTCCTCTCCTCTGGTTGACGGCTCTGCTGTTCCCCCTCTCCTTCTGCTCTCTCTCTGCAGGTCTCTAGCCACTTGCAGGTTCTTGCCCGGCGGAAATCTCGTGAGATTCAGTCCAAGCTGAAGGTATGCGCCCCCCGCCCTGCCTGCCCCCGGCCCTGCCCACTCACTGCTAACACCTTGGGCTCTGTGGTGTGCTGCTTGCTTGCCTTTGTGTTTCTCTCCTTTTTGGTGTTTTTTTTTTCCTTCCCCCTCCCTTGGCTCCTGAGACTGGATGGGTATTTAATGGCATCATTTTCAGTGGCGTTGTTGAGTGACGCCCAGATAGAAGTGCAAGGAGAGGAGTCCAGTTCAAAGGCTTGGTGAGGACCCCAGAGCACATTTTTCACCCACCCTAGGAGGGTGAATTTAGGTGCCAAATCCCCATCTTTAGCCCAGATGAGGACCTCACCATGGCAAAATGGGGTTTAAACCTCCTCCTGTAAGGTACAACTGTCCCTTCTTCTGAGCTTCTCCCAGGAGAGGAAGGACCTCCCCAGAGCATCCAAGGAGGGAAAATGAGGTTCGAGCAAAGGGTGCAAAGCTTCCACCCCAGCTGAGACCTGGCCCCACTCATGACAGGTGCTGGGGCAGAAGTAGGGCTGTCCTCAGGGTCTGTGCAGGCTGCCAGCCTCACAGCTTGTGATGCTCCAGGGTCCAAACACAGCCCATGTGGCACCTCAGGGATGTATGCGGGTGGCAGCAGGTCTGATGGGGCTGTGCTGCCAGGGAGGGAGCACAGCAGTGCCAGGGATGGGACATGGCAGTGGCAGGGCAGCCTGTGGTTCCAGGGGCCAATGGAACTGAGCAAGGAAAAACTGGATCATCCTCTTCTCTGGTTGGCTTCTCTTTCCTTCCTTCCTCCTAACTGAAGCCCGACTAACCCTTCCGTAACCATTCCCATGAGCTCTGGTGGGGAGGGCGATGGTGGGTGGGGATGTGGCAGGCCTGGGAACATCACCCAAAGGCCAATCCCTGCTCGAGCTGGACCCACATGGTGTGAGGTAGGGGCAGAGCAGTCCCCACTGCCCCTTGGGGTCAGCCAGCTCCTGACTGCCCAGGGTGCTCCTGGATTTATCCCTGCACCATTACACCAGGGAGTATCTCTTTGGGCAGGATCTGGGGGAACAGGACCTGCCAGGGCTGTGGGAGCCATGAAAACCTTGTAGCTATTGTCATGACCTCAAGGTCCCAAAAGCATCACCAGCTCCCCATGACTCCATCTGCTTGCCCTGGGTCCAAGCTTCTGGCACTGAGGTTGACAGCAGGGACCACCATCAGCTGGCACTGCCATTTTGGTCCCCAAAGCTTTAAGGACCTCTGGCTAACATTGCCTGGGAGCCCACCAAGCCATGCCATCCAAAGCCCTTCAGCAAAGCCCCTGCTGCCCCATGACCTGGGTGCCAGGAGGGCACCCACACCCCAGTGGGTTTGGTCTGCTGGGAGAAGCCCAGAGAGGTCACCCAAAACTCTTGGGAGGATTCTCTGGGCTGGGATGTCTTAAACCCAAACCCAGCTCCAAAGCACAAGACAGGCAGCTAAGAAGGGAGCACAGATGGCAGGGGCAGCAACAGCAGAAACCTTCTCACAGAAAAACAAAAGGCTAAACCAGAATGGAAGAGAAGAGAATCAACATAAAATGCAGCACAATACTATCAAATCATCTTTCCTTACCACACAGCAGAGGGCAAGGGGGAGGCAGAGGTGAAGGACATACTGGCAGAGGCAGAGGCCATGATCTCAAGGTCCAAAAAGCAGGGTGAAAGCAGACACCTCTCCATCCCCAGGGTCTAGGGCTGGTGTCCTTGGCTCTGTTCTCCATCCTTGGTCCCACTGCCTGCAGGAATTCGTCAGGAAAGAGCCAAGGCAGAGATCCTCCTGAGCTGTGGGTACAAAACATCCCTTCCCAGCCATAGGGAGGCAGAGCCCAGCACAGGCAGCCCTTTGCCCTCATCCAGCACTTGTCCTGTCGAATGGAATCTCCTTCCCAGGATCCATGGATTTATACAGAGATGTTTTTAAGCTGCAGCCCTGTGTGTGTTGGTGCTGCCAGGTGTGTGGCTGCATGCCCATGCTCCTGCCCTGCCCCAGGTGAAGACAAAGGAAACAATTCCCCCCTGAGGACTGTTCAGAGGGAAAACAGAGGGCATGTGGTGGAACCAGAACACCCGTGTCCCAGTGATGCAGCTGAAGGAGCAGCCTGGCTCTGGGAACAAGATCTCAGAGCCCACCTGCTTCTGCCTGGAGCTGCTGTGACCTCGGGAGCAAAATGGAAATGGACAAAGCATTGGTGTCCTGTGTAATGCCCACATGGCACAGGGGGTGTGTGCCCAGTGTGCTTAGAGGGGAGTTGGTGCCCACAACCAAGGGTAGCCAGGTGCAGGTGCCCTTTGCTGGGCAGGAGCCAGGAGGATCTTCCTTTCCATGCCCTGGCTGCACACCCTGGAGGCTGCAGAGGCCTTTAAAGCCACAAGCCTGGCTCACCACAGCAGCCCCCTTACACAGGAGGAGGTTTTGGCCTCCCCTTCCTGGTGGCATAAGCCCAGGCATTGGCACCCACCACTTGCATCCCCTAGTGACCAGCTAGGTCAAGGGGTTTGCTTCCCAAGTCAGGCTGTGGCAAAGAGCTGGGGTGGGATGCACACTGGTGGGGTGCGCGCGGTGCCCGGGGGTGCCCACCATGCTCTAACCTTTGTGTCTCCTTTCTTTTGTGCACAGGCTATGAACCTGGTAAGTTGAACCTGCCTTTGTGATACCTTTTATTTCCCATTGCCTTCTGCCCCTCTCCCTGGGGGAGCAGGGACACCTTCCAGACCCATCAGCTTCTGCCCAGGAGGCATTTGCAAGCTTGAAGCACTTTGGGTGTATTTTGGGGGTGATGGGTGAGAATCCCCTGGCCAGGCTGCACACCCAGCTCTGAGCTTTGCAGAACCTGCTGGGCACACAGCTTTGTGGTGGATGGTCTCAGTCTGCCCCTGTAACCCCAACCCCATCTTCTCCCTGTCCCTGCCAGGACCAGGTCTCGAAGGATAAGGCTCTGCAGAGCATGGCTTCCATGTCCTCCGCGCAGATCGTGTCGGCCAGCGTCCTGCAGAACAAGCTCAGCCCCCCCCCTCCTCTTCCTCAGGCTGTCTTCTCTGCTGCCCCCAGGGTAAGGACCACCCTCGGGGGCTTCAGAGAAAACCACTCTGGTTTGGGGTGGGGTCAGGGATTCTCCATGCCCATGCTGCACTGGAGACAAAGGGATGATAGGATCACCGCCCTCAGGCATGGTCACATGGGGTTTAGGGGGTCCCTGTGGTTTACAGCAGGAGAGGAGGGGAATCTGTAAGGGGGGCACTCAGAAGCTGCTGACTCTTCCTTGTGCTGTACCCTCAGTTTTGGAGTGGGCCTATCCCAGGACAGCCTGGACCCTCTCAGGAGTAAGTATGAGAACCCCTCCTGATTCTGTGCTGGCCAGGACCCCACTTTGGTGAGGGGCTGGGACAGCCTGGACTTCACTAAGCTAACAATGTTCTTTGCTCTGCAGCATTAAACCGTTTGCACAACCAGCTTACCCCATCCAGCCACCCATGCCTTCATCACTAGCCAGTAAGTGCCCTCCTTGCCCCATAGCAGGGCACCCTGCACCCCTGCCAGGTCCCATTTCTTCCCTGCTCTGTGCCACCATCTCACAGTCCACTTCCCAGCCCTGCCAGGGGGAAAAAGTGGTTTTAAACCCTGTAAAAGCCCCACAGTGGGCAGGAATCTTGCTGCTCCTGCTGTGTCATCTCCAGTCCCTTTCCACCCAAGAGCAGGACTGGCACTGTCCATGCTTTGGCCAAACACCAAAACCCCAAACCAAATCTCATATTTTAGCAACAAACACCTGAAAATCTCACTGCTGGGGCGTACTGGGAGGGGGGACACAGGCAGTAAGGACGGCAGAGGTGTTGCAGGGTGGGCCTCACACCAGCTCACAGGTGGTCACTGTGTGTGTGTCCCCCAGGTTACGAGCCCCTGGCTCCCCTGCCGCCAGCTGCCTCAGCCGTGCCTGTCTGGCAGGACCGCACCATCGCCTCCGCCAAGCTGCGTCTCCTCGAGTACTCTGCCTTCATGGAGGTGCCACGGGATGCTGAAACGGTAACGGCTTCCTCCGTCTGACCCCACCCAGCTGGGTCCATCCCTGCTGTGCTTGGTGGCATCATGCTGTCATCATTACCAGGACCAGGGCAGGGATCGTGCCCCTGTGCTCAGCACTGAGGAGGCCATAACCTGAATCCTGGGTTCAGATTTGGGGCCTTCACTCCAAGAAGGACATTGAGTGGGTGGAGTGGATCCAGACTAGGGCAATAAAGCTGGGGAAGGGTCTGGAGAACATGGCTGGTGAGGAGCAGCTGAGGAACTGGGGTGTTCAGTCTGAAGAACAGGAGGCTGAGGAGAGACCTCATTGCTCTCTACAACTCCCTCAAAGGAGGCTGGAGCCAGGCGGGGATTGGGCTCTTCTCCCTGTATCAGGTAATAGAAGGAGAGGAAATGGCTTGAAATTTTGCCAATTTAGGGGAGGTTTAGGTTGCACACGAGGGACAATTTCTTTCCTGCAAGAGTGGTCAAGCATTGGAACAGGCTGCCCAGGGAGGTGGTGGAGGCCCCATCCCTGGAGGTGTTACAGAAAGGCGTTCAGCCAAGGCACTTGGGGACATGGTGTAGTGGCCGTGGTGGTGTTGGGTCAGTGGTTGGACTCAATCTTCGAGGACTCTTCCAACCAAACCAGTTCTGTGGCTGTAAGGTTCTGTCTGACCTCTCTGGTTTTATCTCCCCACCACCATCCTTGTCCTTACAGTACAGCAAACACCTCTTTGTGCACATCGGCCAGACGAACCCCTCGTACAGCGACCCACTGCTGGAGGCTGTGGACATCCGCCAGATCTACGACAAGTTCCCCGAGAAGAAAGGTGGCCTCAAGGAGCTCTATGAGCGTGGCCCCCAGAACTCCTTCTTCCTCGTCAAATTTTGGGTACAATGCTGGGAGGATGAGGATAGGGAGGGTTGTCCTTGAGCTACAGGCTTGCTGCAGCTTGGGCATCACTGCAATGGAGAGGAAGCATCCTGGGCAGCTCTGTCACCTGAGCCTTATGGCACCTAATGGGACCCTCTCCCCGCTCGCATCTCTCCAGGCGGATCTGAACAGCACAATCCAGGATGGGCCGGGGACTTTCTATGGTGTCAGCAGCCAGTACAGCAGTGCAGAGAACATGACCATCACAGTCTCCACCAAGGTGTGCTCCTTTGGGAAGCAGGTTGTGGAGAAAGTGGAGGTGAGTCCTATTCCCCACTGCATCGGGAAAGGCTGGGACTTGGGTCTCAGGATGGAGAGGTCCCTAGAGCTGGGTGCAGGAGACATGGGTGCATGCCTGCCTGTGGGTGGAGAAGAGAGGACGTGTCCTAGTTGGCCACCACTGCCCAGGCCCATAGCTTCCCATAGTGTTTGAGGTGGCTGCTGACTCTGGCTGTCCCCTGCAGACAGAGTATGCACGGCTGGAGAACGGCCGCTTCGTCTACCGCATCCACCGCTCCCCCATGTGTGAGTACATGATCAACTTCATCCACAAGCTCAAGCACCTCCCGGAGAAGTACATGATGAACAGTGTCCTGGAGAATTTCACCATCCTGCAGGTACCCCCTCACCTTTTATGAGGATTCTGCTGCCCCCTCACCTTTTCCAAGGATTCTGCTGGCCGCTCGCCTTTTCTAAGGCTGCCCTCAACACAAAAATGACATCAAACTGTTAGAGCAAGTGCAGAGCAGGCCACAAAGATGATCAGAGTGCTAGAGAACCTCCCTGATGGGGACAGGACAAGAGAGTTGGGGGCTGTTCAGCCTGGAGAAGAGAAGCCCCCAGAGAGACCTCAGAACAGCCTTCCAGTACATGAAGGGGGCTAGAGGAGAGCTGAAGAGGGACTTTTTATAAGGGAGCTGGAAGAGGGGAGATTGAGATTGGAGATAAGGAAGAAATTTGTGACAGTGAGGGTGGGGAGACACTGGCACAGGTTGCCCAGGGAGGTTGTGGATGCCCCCTCCCTAGAGGTATTCAGGACTAGGCTGGATGGGGCCTCGAGCAACCCGGGCTGGTGGGAGGTGTCCCTGCCCGTCGGAACTAGGTGATCTTTGAGGTCACTTCCAACCCAAACCATTCCATAATTCTATGATTCCCACCAGGAGTAGGGAGACCATGGCAGCACCAACCCTGCACCCCACACTGTGTGCTGCTTGCCCTGGCTGTGCCTGAGCCTTTGTGACACCCCCACCCCGCACCCCTCCCTCCAAAACCGGGTAGCACATTTTTGGTAGTGTAATTAAATTGGCTGTGTCTGAGCCCATGCAACCCCCCCCCACAAACCACAGCATCTCCCTAGGGGCTCAGTCCTCTCCTCACCCACTCTCCCCTGTGCCACAGGTTGTGACAAACAGGGACACCCAGGAGACCTTGCTCTGCATCGCCTTCGTTTTCGAGGTGTCCACCAGCGAGCACGGCGCCCAGCACCACGTCTACAAGTTGGTCAAGGACTAGGGGCCCCTAGGGACGGGGAACGAGTGGTGCAGGGTAGGGGAGGGCCACACAGAAAAAGCTACCTGTGCCTGTTGCCTCTACGAAGTCATTTGAAGAGAGGAAGAGGAGGAGGAGGAGGAAGAAAAACAATAGCCAAAAAAGACTGACTTGCGATTGCAGATGTTTTCTACTTAGGAACTGTTTCTTTTTTTTAATAAATAAAAAAAAAATTTAAAAAAAAAAAAAAAAAAAGAGGAAGAATGGGAAAAGAAGCAGAGGGAGGAAGGAAACCCCACAGCCAGCACTGGATGGGGAGAGACTGGCTCTCAGTGTCTCCAAGGAAGGCTGGGAGTCCACCGTGCCACCAGCAGTGGGATGTTGGAATGGAGGACAACTCAACCCCTCCTCCTGCCCCTTCCCTTGCTCAGATGTAATCCTAATCATGAGTGGAGAGAGCGAGCACAGATGGGCTGGAGGATGCAGCATCGTGCCAGGTCTGGTCCCAAACCCGTTGGCATGGCAGTGGCTGTGGTGTTGGCAGAGCCCAGGCAGTGGTGGAGATGTGGGGATGGATGTGATAAGGTGGAGAGCAGGCAGGGCAGCATGGCAGAGGGGGATGCTGATGGCTGCTGGCACCTAGGATGTCCTTCTTCCCGAGGACCAACATCTGGGATGCTTCTTCTTCTTGGGTACTGGGACCTCGGATCCTCCTCCCCTGAGGGTCAGCAACCAGGATGCTCCTCCCTAGGGATAGGCACCTGGGATGCTCCAGCCCAGGTGTTGTAACCTGGGATGCTCCTCTCTGGGGACTGGTACCTGAGATGCTTCTTCTCTACACCAGGTTGGGGCACCAGGAGCCAGTGGTGCTGAAGGTATGAGGGCATCAGTAACACAAAGTGCTTTTTTTATGGCTCTCTTTTGAATTTTAAAAAAGGAGAGAAGGTGCTTTTAATACTTTTTTAAAAGGCACAAAGCTTGTAATTGGGACAATGCCCCTTTCCAGTGCCCTGGACCTGCTCCATTCCCACCTTCCATGTGCCAGTGACCAGAAGAGGTGACACAATTGGGTTACTGGGTTGGAGATGGGGATGGGGCTTGTGTAGGGAAGGCTTGGGGATGTCTCCATCTCCCTGAGGTCACTACAGAACAGAGCCTGGTGTTCATGTGGCAGTGGGATTCCTTGAGCTCTGTGCCTGCTTTCAGGGGGAGGTGCAGGGCAAATGTACCCCTGCAGTCACTTGCTGAGGGGCGCTGGCAGTGCGGTGAGGGTGGCTTTGCCTCTTCACCTCTCACATGCACATTTCCTGTCTTTTTATTTTTCCCCCCACCCTTTTTTTTCTTTTCCCTGTCGGTTTCAGCTGCTCTCTGCTCACCTGCATCCTATGGGAAGCAGCTGGGGACTCAGCTCCTGTGAGAGAAGCACATTGTGCAAAGCAGGGCCAGGCTGTGAGCGTGCATAGTTTGGGACAGAGAGGGGAGAGAGGACAAGGAGGGAGACCAGGACAGGGAGCTGCTTGGAGGTATTCTTGTAGTTGCAGCCCAAAATAAGCCAAGACAGTGTGCCAGATCTGAGAGAAGGGCACAGCATAGGGAGAGCATCCATGGGGTGCAGGACAGATGCAAAGGGACAGAGGTCGGGTTTGATGGCAGTGGCACAGAGCAAGGTGACAGGAGACTGGTAGGGGGATGGGTAGCTCAGCACAGGCAGGTCTCAGATGGGTTTCTGGTGCTGGCAGGGGAGCAAAGGTAGCAGGAGTAGCAGAGCTGAGTGCTGTGGGAGAGCAGAGAGCGGTTTGATGGGTGCTGGAGCCTGGGAAAGCAGGTGGAGGGGTTTAGGCTGGATGCTGCCAGGTGTGGAGCAGGAACAGTCCCAGAGTGCAGGAAAGGGCCTTGGTGCCATCACCATGCCATACGTCCCACAAGGTGTAGGGACTTTGACCTGTTGCTGCTGGGAGAAGCCACCCATGCCTGTGGGACCCACTCCTGGGCCCAGTGTTGGGGCTGGACAGAGAGCACGGGGAAAAGAGGGAAAAATCCCAGGAAAGGCATTGGCATCCTAAAGCAGGACTGTGCAGGGGCTGCCTGTCCGAGTTCTCATATGTAGCATGTTTTGTTTGTCATTTTGTGGCTCTTCCTTTCTTCCATTTCACTCACTGACCTAAAACTCTGGGAATGAAAACTCCAAACTCCCTCACCATAAAACACAGCCTGGCTTGCTCTCGGCCCCCCCAGGGCACGAAGCTCTTCGGAAACTGGACCGCTTTGTGTCTCCATCCTTCCCTCCATCCCTGCACCCCACCCGCACCAAGCCTGGGGTGCCCACCTGCACCCCATGCACATGCTGCCTGGTGCCCCCATGACCCTGGCCAGGGTTTAGCCACAATCCCAGAGACACTTTCTCAAACCCCCTCCACCCCCACACCCCTCCCCATATCCCTCCCTCAGCCCCTCCAGTCTCCTCCAATGTATTTATGAATTTCACATGAAGTACTGTTTTATTTTTTTAAAAGACTTTGTAAAGCTTTCCAGGGTTACAATCACCATTTTTAGAGCTGTGTCAGTCCACAATGGTAAAAATCCAATTTTTTAATGTATTATATTTTTGTGTGTGTATTTTTTTTTTTTTTAAATCCAGTTGTGATGGGTTGTATCATATATTTGTTGTGTTTAATGTATCTGTCCAATTTTGAAGAGAGGAGACTGTGGAGCTCCAAGGAAACTACAGTCTGTTTAGAAAAAACAAAAAAAAAAAAAAANGTTGTGATGGGTTGTATCATATTTTTGTTGTGTTTACTGTATCTGTCCAATTTTGAAGAGAGGAGACTGTGGAGCTCCAAGGAAACTACAGTCTGTTTAGAAAAAACAAAAAAAAAAAAAAACCAACAAAAAAACCCCAACAAACCAACAAACAAACATTAAAATTATTTGTTCATGGGTTGGCATAAGGGGTTCTGAAGTTCCTGTTCTTTATTTCATGTGGATTTCTTTGACATCCAAGACTCTTGAGAGCTGCAAAATCCCCTTGCCTGGCTGATGCTGGGTGTTGAAATAGGTTGCCCAGGGAGCTGGTGAAGTCACCATCTTTGGAGGTGTTCAACGAAGATGTGGACATGGCACTTGGGGGACATGGTTTAGTGGCTATTGTTGTCTGAGGTTGGTGGTTGGAGTCATTGATTGTAAGAGGTCTGGAGCTCTCAGCACAGCAGACATGGATGTTTTGGAGTGGAGCCAGAGGAGGCCACAGCAATGAAAGAAGAGCTGGAAATCCTCTGCTGTGAGGCCAGGCTGAGAGAGTTGGGGGTGTTCAGCCTGCACAGGGCTCCTGTTGTGGCAGTGTGATGGTTTGGGAGTTACCCACCCCCCCCACAATGAAAATCACCTAGACTAGACTCAGGCAACTGCAAGCTAAGCAACGAAGCTCTATTTACAGCTTAGCACAATGTACAAGCAGATATATAAACAACATAGACAAATATTTACAGAAATACACAAGCTAAAGGTAATCCAGAAACACAACTCCCCTCCCAGAAATCAAGAGTCCTCAGGAGGGGCTCTCCACCACCCTTCCACCTTCTTTCCACCACTCTACCTTATCCCAGGGTCTACCTTACATGCAAGGTGAGTTTGGAGGATGGGCAAAGGGGGTTAGAAGCAAAGTTATGTTTGAGTTACACAGCAGAAAGGCAGAAGACACAGCTGGTCCCAGACACTCTCTGTGTTTTGTGTCCTTATTTTTATACCTCTCAGCAAGCCTCTGAAGCAGACCTCACCACCGTTTGCTTTTCACAGCCTATCATCTCATTTTTTTCACTTAAAATATTCCAATTAGCCTCAAACCAGCACAGACAGGACAAGAGGTGATTGTCTGAACTAAAAGGAGACTCAAGACTGGAGAGCAGGAATGTTTTACTCTAGGAGTAGCGAGACCCTGGTCCAGGTTGCCCAGAGGTGGGAGCTGCCCCATCCCTAACACGTTGTATGGGGCTCTGAGCAACCTCCCCTAGTTGCAGATGTCCCTGCTGGCTGCAGGAGCTTGGACTGGATGAGCTTTACGGGTTGTGATTTTGAGCAGGACGCCACAAACCCCTACCCGTGCAGGCGCTGTCGCTGCGCTGTCGCTCACCCCTTGCCGGTTCCACCCACCCCAGCACCGCACCGCCCCTGGGGCCTTTCCCGTTCCCCTTTCCCTCCCACTTCCCCTTCCCGTTCCTGTCCCCGCTCCGCCCCAGCGCTGCCTATCGGGATTCGTAGTC
>VWYK01047311.1:72415-91581 GCA_013399775.1 Semnornis frantzii
CCTATCGGGATTCGTAGTCCTGCTGCCCGGAGCCGTTCCCGGCTGACCCAGGTTTGCTCCGCGCTCCCGCCGCTCCTCCGCGCTCCCCTCAGTCCCGCCTCCCGCTCCCGGTCTCGGTCCCTGTCCTGGCCCTGGTCCCGGTCCCGGTCCCGCCTGTTACTCTGCTCACCTCCGCTCCCACCTCCCGTGTCCCGCTCTGGGTTCCGCCTGTTGCTCCTCGCTCCCGTCCCGGTTCCGCTCCCCGCTCGCTCCTGCGAGGAGCTGCGAGAAGGAAGAGGTGGGGGTGGAAAAGCGACCCCGAGGGGGCTCAGCTCCGGGAGGAGACCCCGATATTGGCACGAGGCAGGGACGGGACGAGCCACTCGGTAATCCGGTAGGTTGGAAGAGCCCAGCTTCCTGTACTCAGCTGCCTCTACCCCACCGAGTGTGCTCAGTTGCCTGTACCCGGCTGCCTCGACCCCACCGATTGTGCTCAGTTGCCTGTACCCGGCTGCCTCGACCCCACCGATTGTGCTCAGTTGCCTGTACCCGACTGCCTGTACTCTACTGCCTGTAGCTCACTGCCTGTACCCCAATGATTGTACCCATCTGCCTGCTCGTACCCAGCTGCCTGCACCCATCTGCTTGTACTCCACTACCTAATACCTGCTGCCTGCCCCCCGATGCTGGTCCCCAGCGTCTCAGGGCCCTGTGTTTGCTCGTTTTGGCTCTAAAACATGCACGGATCGTGCCCATTTCCTCTGGAGGAAGGCGTGGGAGAAGCGGGGCTGGCAGCCTTGCCCTGAAAACTGGAGCTGCTCCAAGAGCTGCTGAGTTCTTCCAGGTTTTGGGCTTCTCAGGTGGGACAGTGGGTGAGGGGTGCCCTACACCCACCCCTCACAGTGCTGCTTTGAACCTGGGGTGTGAAGTCCCCCAGGGGTCAGAGATGGGAACAGACGAAGGCTTTGAGTGCCGTACCCCATCTCTGCCCCACCAGTGTTCCTGTCTGTGGGGTGAAGGGGGCACCCACGTGGCTCAGACCCTGTCTGGGAGCAAATTTGGGTGAGGGAGGAGGAGACAGCATGGACCACGCTAGAGCACCTGTAGTGCTGCTCCTCCTGGCCTTTGCCTTGACTTGGCCTCGTGGCTGCGGCAGCCTGACACCCCAGCTTTGTCCTGTACCTTCTGTCACCTCACTGAGACTGTCACCTCTCACCCACTCCCCACAGGACCCCTTTTCTGTCTGCCATTGTCCCCCAGATGGTGATGGAGGGAGAATCTGCCCTGCAGCTCCGCATCTTTGACCTCAACTGCTGGTGAGTGCAGAATTCTCTGGGGCCATAGTGGGTTGTGGGACCGGGACATCTGCACTGGGAGAGAGGTCCCACATTAGGGTCACCTTTGTGTCATCTTTATCTCAAGGTAACGGTGCTCTGCCAGCCTCAGAGGGTCATGAGACATTTGGCCAAAGTGTGCCCCATGCCCTCTGTGCTCCCTGAGAAAAGGGCCACCCGTTCACACCCCAGCCAGGGGTGAGCTGCCTCCGTTCTGCAGGGAGGAAAAGCTGTTGCCACACAGCTGTCCACATGGCCCTCTCCCCCTTCCCTCCCATCGGCCCTGATAAGCATCCTACGCATCCCACTACTGGAGACTTCTCTCCCCAGTCTTGGGTCCTGATGTCCCCCATTGTGTCCCAACAGCCCCCATCTCCCTGCGCCCCCTCAAGCTGTGACCTCTCCACAGGGGCATTCGGTACCTGAGCAAGCGGCGGCAGGAGCGTGTGGAGCTCATCGGGGACACACTGCGCCGCGAGGGCTTTGATCTGGTGCTTCTCCAGGAGGTGAGGGCAGCCCTCGAGCTGGGTGTATCTGTTCTCAGCCTGTGACACCTGGCCAGGCTGGGGAGCTGGGGGAGGGGAACCTCATGACAAGTGCAGGGTCCTGCACCTGGGGAGGAACAACCCCCTGCAGCAGTACAGGTGAGGGGGGACCTGCTGGGAAGCAGCTCTGGGGAGAAGGACCTGAGGGTTCTGGGAGACAAGTTCACCATAAACCAGTAATGTGCCACGGTGGCCAAGAAAGCCAAAGGTGTCCTGTGAGACATGAAGAAAAGTGTGGATGGCAGGTTGAGGGAGGCTCTGCTCTTTCCTAGTCAGGCCACGTCTGGAGTCCTGGGTCCAGTTCTCAGCTCCCCAGTTCAAGAGAGACAGGGGACTACTGGAGAGAGTCCAGTGGAGGGTCCGAAGATGCTGAGGGGGCTGGAGCAGCTCTGTGAGAGCCCTGGAGCTGTAGTGCCTGGAGAAAAGCAGCCCCAGAGGTGATCTGATCCATGCTCAGCAAGAGCTAAAGAACGGGGGACAAGAAGCTGGGACCAGACTCTTCTCAGTGGTGCCCAGTGACAGGACAAGGGGCAGTGGGCACAAACTGGAACCCAGGAGCTTCCATCTGAACAGGAGGAGAAACTTATTTGGTGTGATGGTGCTGGAGGCCTGGAGCAGGTTGCCCAGAGAGGTTGTAGAGTCTCCTTCTTTGGAGAGCTTCCAAACCTCCTGGGGCATTGTGATCCTGGGCAAGCTGCTGTGGGTGCCCTCCTTTAGTAATGGGGTCGGACTGGATGACCTCCAAAGGTCCCTTCCAACCCCCAGCATGATGGAATTCTGGGATTTTTGAGATGAACATGCCAGTTCTCAACCCCTCCCATGTTCTCCAGGTGTGGAGCGAGCAGGACTACAACAACCTGAAGGGGAAGCTGGGAAGCCGCTACCCCTTCTGCCATTACTTTCGCAGGTGAGAGGGGCTGGGGCAGCTCCTCCTGGGGCTGTTCATGGGGTGGTGGCAGGTCTGTGCCATGTCCTCAGTGTTTGCCAAGTAGAAAGACTGGTGCGGGTGCTGTAGGTCACTTCTGTTGCTGTGGGAGACCCCACGCCTTGAAAGCAGGATGCTTATGGTAGCACAGAGGTGCCCAGCCACTGGAGGAGCCCCAATGGCTTGATGCTGGGGGTAGGCAGAGTTGGGGGGCACCATGCTTCCTCACTGTTCTTTTCCCCTCCCACAGTGGGGTGATTGGCAGTGGCCTCTGCGTCTTCTCCCGGTTCCCCATCCTGGACACCCTCCTCTACCAGTACTCCCTGAATGGGTACCCCTACATGGTGAGTGGGGTGAGGGGCACCTGGGACCATGGTGCTTGCTTCCATGCAGCCTCAACAGCCCCAACCTGCTCCCTTCCTCCCTGGCAGCTCCAGCATGGGGACTGGTTCTGTGGCAAGTCTGTTGGCCTCGTCATCATTATGATCTCTGGGATCGTCTTCAACGTCTATGTCACCCATGTGAGTGCCCTGCAGGAGGACCTAGCATGGGGATGATGATGAGAAAAGGGACAAGTGGCTGTATCTCTCCATCGCTGTCCCCTTGCTTTGCCCATGAGCTTGTACTATCTCTCCTGGAGGGGGGTGAGGGACAGGGATCCACAATTTGGCTGTGCAGTGGAGTGAGCATCCCATGCTCCCAGGACAGGAGCACAGTGATCAGCCAGACCCCAAAAGGACCATGTACAGGGGCTGAGTGCGTTTGCAGGGAGCCTAGGGCAGGTACTGGCATGGTGGGAGACATCACAGTCTCTTTGTTCCCCCTTTCTCACCAGCTGCACGCTGAGTACTGCCGGGAGAAGGATGCCTACCTGCCCCACCGCCTGGTGCAGGCCTGGGAGCTGGCCCAGTTCATCCGGTGAGCAGCCCTGGGGCTCCCACGGGGTCCCTGCAGTGTCCACAGTCATCCCTACCTACTGCTGAGGCTTGCACTGCAGACAGCTCACAGCTGCACCAGTCCCATCCAGGAGAACAGCTGGGGATCACCGTTGGAAGTCTCAGTCACCCCAGTCCGATGTGGGGCAGGGTGGGGAGGGATTTAGCCATCCCTGTGCCCACAGACACACCTCGAAGGCGGCAGATGTGGTTCTGCTGGGAGGGGACCTGAACATGCACCCTGAAGATGTGGGCATCCGGCTGCTGTGCGGCTGGACAGGGCTGCAGGATGCCTTTGCTGAGGCCACACACTTTGAGGTGAGCAGCAGGAAGTGAGGGGGNAGAGCTGCCCACCGACCCAGGGGTTTGGTCTCAGGGCTGTGAGGATGGCTGCACCCTCATCCCCAAGAACTGCTTCACTGACAAGGCAGAGCTGCTTCCCTTCCCACTGGGCATCCGCATCGACTACATCCTCTACAAGGTACCAGGGCCACCCTCAGCCCACTGCCGGGTGGGCTGGGGTGAGCACCAGCATGACCCCCTCCTGTCCCCTTGCCCAGGCCATCTCCGGCTTCACAGTGATGTGCAAAGAGCTGAAGACCACCACAGGGACAGCCCCGGGCACAGACATCCCCTTCTCAGACCACGAAGCTGTGATGGCAACGCTGCACATCAAGAGGCAGGGACAGGCTGCAAGTGACACCCTTGGCACAGCTGGTAAGGTTGGGGGGGTGCTGCTGGGGTATCCCATGTGCTGGGAGGGTGGGCTGATGCATGGACTGATGGAGTTGTAGAGAGTTCTGGGGGGTGTGTCCCCTTATTTGGGGCATCTCTTGCAGGGGCTGCTTGTGGAGGGGTGCATGAACAGGGCAGAGTGGTAGAGATGGGGTTAATAAAGGGCACTAAGGAGCTGAAAAGTGAGTGCAAGGGAGGTGCTCCCCTGCTAAGCCCCACCCTGTTCCCTGCAGAGCCAATGATGGCAGATGTGGTGACAGAAGCACAGACGGAGGTGGGTGTGGGGCTGCGGGCAGCACAGCGGCAGCGTTATTCCACCGGCAGGATGGCCGTGCTGGCCCTGCTGCTGCTGCTGGTGCAGGCAACAGCTGCACTGGGCACACTGGTGGGGCTGGGCACTGAACAGCCCTTCCCCAAGCTCTCCTTCTCCCTGCTGGCTTTTGCTGCCATTGGCATCCTCCTCCTTGCCACCTGCCTGCACCTCTTCCACACCACAGAGGTGAAGATGCTGCAGGGCACTGAGGAGCAGATGCGGATGGCACTGCGGGCACTGCAAGAGCGGCCCCAAGACAGCTGAGATGGGGATGTGGGTGTCCCACATTGCCTCATGTATGTCCCATGATGTTCCCCTCCAGGGGACCCATCGTGGTCCTTTTTAGTCCCTTTTTCTAGGTGACTTCTGGTTTTAGACAAGCAGTGCTGTGTCCAGCCCGGTAGCACAGTCAGCAGCTGCCTCTCTGGGTGGAATTAAGGTTCTGGGGGGCACTTTGTTCCCCATGGAAGCCCCCACAGAGGCAGGTTTTAATTGCTGAGGTTTTTAATACACTCTTTCTACCTGGAGGCACCCATCAGCATGGCCAGGAGGCTCAAGAGGCTCAGCCTCCCCTTGCCTGTAGCATCTGTGGGAGCTCCTGGTGGAACCTGGCGACTGCTCCAGTAACTAGGTTCAATTTGGTAGAAAATAAAGGTGGGACTTGAGCCCTTGGTGCGGGTCAGGAAAGTTTTATTCAAAGAGGAAGGTGGTTGCAGCAGGCTGGTACTAAAAAAAAGGCACATGGTAGGGTTTGGGGAGGCACTGAAGGGAGCAGTAGGGTGAGGGTTGACCATGGTGGGGTATGGCTGATGGAAAAGCCTGTGCCCCAGGCCCTTGATACTGACATGGCTGGGGATGCCATAAGCACCATTTGGCTACAGAGGCCACCCAACAACAACTGGGGACTCCCAGAAAGCCTGAGGGGGTCAATGTAGCATCATCAGGCAAGGAGGAACCCCCAAGAGGCAGGAACACAGCCCCCAGCATTCCTTGGTGTCACACAATGCCAGGCCTGGCCACAATATTCCTGTGGAGCTGCTGGACAAAAATCCACTTTCCTGGTCCTGGGACTTCACAGGATTTTCTGACCCTGGTTTCTGGCAGTGGCTAGGGACATGCTGGTTGTGGCACCCAAAAGCAGCAATGCAGAGTGATGGCATCAGCCCAGTCTGTCTGCCAGTGGCCACACTTACAGATGTCCCTGGCTGGGGTGGATGTCCTCGGTTGAGCTGGGAGTCCTGAGTTAAGACGCTGGGTAGGATGTCCTGGGGTGGCTTTCAGGGACCACTCCCTATGCTGGCTCTCCACATTTGGCATCTCTGCTGTGACCGGCACAGTGGTGGCCATGGTCACATCCTTGCTGCTGGGAGCAAAGCCCTTTGGGACATGGGCCTGGACAGGTAGTGATGGAGCCACCACTCCCATTGGAGCCTGTCCTGAGGCATCCAGTCATGCAGCTCAAACACGAAGGACTCTGCTGGACAAAGCCTTTGAAGAGGTGATGGCTGAGTGACCTCCAGCACTGGGGGCACCCTGTGGAACTTCCTCCTGCAGCAAACCCTGGGCAGAGCCACCACAGCTGCATGTTTTGTAGCCCCCTGCAAATCTTGTTTTCAAGCAAGCACAAGGCAAAGGCAATCCAGCCAGTCCTGGGGGACAGCTTCTCTGCACCCTGCAGCTGGGGTGGCTGCAAGGTGTCTCCCCACATGGATGTCCACTCCCTGGCAGGCTTTGGCAAGTGGGGGGCTGGATTTGCCACAGCAGCTGCCTGCAGATGGCTTAGGCATCCCCACACTCAGAGGCAACTCAGGGTGATGCCAAGGCAGGAGACACTGTTTGTCCCCCCGTGGCTCTGGGGCCATGTGGCTCAGGCCTGCAGCTCGCTGAGCCGCTTCTCCTCCTGCCTGAGGATGAGGGCGTCGCGCTTCCTCACCACATCCAGCAGCTGTGCCAGGGTCTCCTGCGCAGCCACGCGATCCTCGGGTGTCTTCAGGGATTCTGCAGGAGCAAGGGGCTGGAGCAAGGCTGGATGGGCCACAAGCCCTCACCCTGCTCCCCCACTGCTGCGCACAGGGAGCCACACAGGCACATGCCAGCACTCACCCTCCTTGCTCTCATAGTACCGGAGCTTCTGGTCAAGCTGCCACTGCTCCTCCTCCAGCTTCAGCTCCTGCACCCTGCAGGGAGGGAAAGGGGGTGCTGGGTGCAGGGCTTGGGGTGAGCTGAGCCCCTACACTGACCAGGGAGCATCCCCCCAATGCCTTACACAATCATAAGGTCTGACTCCTCGGACAGCAGGTTGTTCTTCTTCTGGACCAGGTACAGCAGTTGGTTCATCCACTGCGTCTTCTGCTCTTCCGAGGTGCCTGTGGGGCAAGGGGAGCATGAGTGGGGCACAGACCACCTGGTCATGGGGGTCATGGTGCCCTGTCCACCCTGGCCTTACCTCTCTCATCCCGGAGTAACTTCTCTACCTTGATGCCCTGTTGCTCCAGGTCCCGATACGTCACCTCGATCTCTTCCAGACGCCTTTGGATGGCCTGTGAGGGAAGGGCAATGCTTGTCCATGGGCTGGCACCTCCTGTGACGAGGCCACCAGCAGCTGGTGGAGGGAACAGGGTATGGCCCTGGGCTGGGGACCCAGCTGTCCCCTATGGAGCTACCTGGGCTTTGCGGAAGCGCTTGGTGTGGGCGTCCCGGGCCCGGCGGGTGAGCGTGCGCTCCAGCGTGGTTGGCTTCCCCTCCTGCCCCATGTTCAGCAGCTGTGAGGAGCCAGGGGCACAGGTACAAGGTCAGTCCCTGTACCAGACCCCTCCTGCCCTGGCAGCCACAGCAGAGCCAGACCCCATGCCTCTGAGAGGAGGTGCTGGCAGAAGCCCCAGTCACTGCCCAAGGTGAGGCCACCACCACTCAGGGAAAGCACTCACCGACTGTGTCATGATGCCAAGGACTGTGTCATCCTCCTCTTCCTCACTGTCACTCTCCTCCAAAGCTGCCCCAAAGAAGAGCCGTTTTGGGTCAATGCCTCATAAGCAAAACGTGAGGCACAGCAGGACAGCAGAGGTACACAGAGCCCTGCTCAGTCAGACTCCAGCTTGTAGCCACCTACCTTCTTCCATGGCTATGTCCTCATCCTCCTCCTCCTCCTCCCAGACGCCTTGTTCCCCGCAGAGGGCAGGGACAGCCTCGGGTGGTGCTTGGAGCCGCAGACGAGCTGGCTTCAGTGGTGGCTCAGGCTCTGCTTCACTGGCGAGGTTCAGTGTGGACAGCTTGAACTTCTCCAGTGGTGTGAGGACTATTTTCCTCCTGCCCCCACTCTCAGTCTCCTCTGTCAATCTGTGGGGCTCCATTCTGGGACCCTCCTCCTCCCTTGCATCTCCACTGGGCTGTACCAGCAGCTTCTGCTCTTCCATGTCATCAGCATCCTTCGTCTCCTCCATGTTACCAGCATCACCTTGCTCCTCCATATCACCTCTATCCTCCAGCTTCTCCATGTCAGCAGTAACTCCTGCTTCTCCATGTCAGCAGTAACTTCTTGCTCCTTCATGTCACCTGCATCCTCCTGCTTCTCCATGTCAGCAGTAACTTCTTGCTCCTTCATGTCACCTGCATCCTCCTGCTTCTCCATGTCAGCAGTAACTTCTTGCTCCTTCATGTCACCTGCATCCTCCTGCTTCTCCATGTCAGCAGTAACTTCTTGCTCCTTCATGTCTCCAGCATCCTCTGCATCTTCTGCTGTCCCAGGCACTCTCCCTGGTTGTGGGGCTGCTGTCAGGGGCTGCAGGGGACTGGGTGCCCCCTCCTTGGGGGACATACATGGGCTCCTAGCATCCAAGGGCAGGCCAGTGGCAGTGGCATCCTAGGGCAGAGCCAGCAGCAGAGGGTGATGCAGCACAGGGCCATGCCTGAGCATCACCCTCCATAAGGAAATTATTCACACTGAGGTTGGTGAGAGCCTGGCCCAGGCTGCCCAGAGAGGTGAGAGCTGCCCTATCCCTGGAACCATTGCAGGTCAGGTTGGTTGGGGCTCTGAGGAGCCTGCTCTACCTGCAGATGCCCCTGCTGACGGCACAGACTGGCTGAGTTTCAAAGGCCCCTTCCCAGCCAAACCATTCCATAATTCCACGATGGTGCCTTTCCTGCACCACCTATGGGGATTTACAACGACTTACCCCATCAGGCAGCACCGGGGGCAGTTCGTGGGGCAAGTCCATGCTGGGTGGAGCAGGGTAGTGAAGTGAGCAGTAAAAACGACCTGGAGGTGGAAGGGGTGTCCAAAGCCATGCAACAGCTGCAAGGCAGAGAAGCCCTGCCCCTGAGCAGCCCCTTCACCCAGAGCCCGCTCACCGTCCCGCTCGTCGAAGCCGTAGTCGCCCAGGCGCAGGGTGGCCCCGCAGCGCTGGCACTGGAAGCAGCCGCGGTGGAAGAAGCGTCCCTCGGCGCTGGCTCGCTCCAGGATGTAGACGCGGAGGCCGCAGAAGTAGCAGGCGTCGCTGCTGTCCCCGCGGGCCGGCGGCTGCGATGGGCACAGGGCAGGTTGAGGTGACACCAGGGTGCTGGCACCCACCCTGGCCCGGGGCTCTGCTGGCAGTCCAAGGGGTGCTTTGCAGAGGTGGGTCTGAGTGCTCGGGTTTGTTGGCACCA
Organism: Semnornis frantzii; assembly: GCA_013399775.1. Lineage (NCBI taxonomy): Eukaryota > Metazoa > Chordata > Aves > Piciformes > Ramphastidae > Semnornis > Semnornis frantzii. Next base: position 81,826 of record VWYK01047311.1, read on the forward strand.
GTGAGGGAGCGGCAAGTCCCGGCTCCGGAAAACCAGTTGGGTCAGGAAGCAGGCAGGGAGGAGCCGGCAGCCTGTGGGTGTTCTCTTGCGCAGCCCCGCTCCCGGCCCTTGGCTCAGCCCCACGAGTCCCCAGTGCCCCCACGAGTCCCCAGTGCCCCCACGGCACCCTCCTGCCAAGAGCTGTGTCCCCCACCCCAGAGCAACGCGAGGACTGACCTGCCCTGGGTGCATCGTGGTGGGTTGTGGTAGCTTGTGGGCAGCATCTGGAGTGTCTCCATCCCGCCCCATGTCCTCCTAACCAGCAACCCAAGAGGAGGGTCAGGTCAGCTGCACCCCAACAGAGCATCCCTCAACTTACCCAGGGCAGGACCCACCTTGGTGTCCCTGCAGATCTTCTTAGTCTCAACATTCTTTTGGGCATTGTCCTGTGAATGCAAGAGAGTGGCTAGGACAGGGAGGGGGGGCATGGTTTTGGGGTGCCATAAAGGTGGGGGTCCCTCACCTGGGCACGTTTGTGTGTCAGGTTCCGGCTCTTCTGTAGCTTGCTGAGGAAGAGGATGGCCCCACGTGTGCCACGGGGAGACAGCGGCTTCTTGCTGACCACCTCCTCTGCACAGAGGGGACACAGCCATGTTGGTAGGACTCACCCTAACAAGCAGGGGACCCAGCCAGCGCCAGTGGGGCACAGGATGGGATAAACACCCTACAAAATCTTGCACCTGGAGAGGTCTTGAAAGCTTCATAAAATTGGCTGAGGTAGGTGATGAGCCCCAGGCGGTCAGGCTCTGCCATGGCAGCCATCTCGGCACTGGAGAGGACAGGCTGGATGCCCAGCTCCTGCTCTGCCTTGTCCAGCACCATCTGGTGGATCCGGATGGGATCCTGGGGGTCTATAGAATCAAAGTCCCTGTGAGGGGACATAGGTGCTGTCAGGGTGGGCTCCTGCAGGGTAGGGGTCCCAGGGTGGAGGGCATCCCAGGCACTCACACCAGGTCGGGGTGGAAGCGGTGGATAAGGGCACAGAGGGCCAAGCCACTGGTCCAGGAGCTGGTGAAGTCAGTGACAGCCACTCCACGGTACCCAGCCGTGCTGGCCTGGCACCAGCTCAGCAGCTCTTCATAGGCATCTCCGGAGACTGCTGGGGAGGCAACACGTGTCCCCATCCCAGAGAAGCAGGGGACACCCCCTCACCCCACTGCCCCCTCCCAAATATCAGTGCTATAGTGGGGAAGGGGTCCCAGGGAGTGATGCACAGCCCCACCATGCAACCCTCCCCACACAGGCTCAATAAACATTGCTAAAGCATCAGTCACAGTTTCACAGCTCAGCACCACTGCAGGCCAGGAGGAGGAGGACAAAGCCCATCCCCCCAGAGGCAGCTGGAGACAGGGGGGCTGTGTCCCCACAGGGCCATAGTCAGAGGGAATGGAAACCAGTGGTGCCAGTGGGACAGAAACACAACTGCTGCTGGAAGAAGTGTGGCAGCCAGCTGGACACCAGTCAGGGCTCAAGAAAAGAAAGGATGGGGAGGAAAATCAGGGCAGGAGCTGCTGTGGCCAAGAGGAATTGGGGGTCCTTGTGCTGGAGGTACCAGGGTAGGGATGACTGCTCCTACCAGTGCTGAGCTGGTTGTCACTTCTCCTCTTGTGGTCCACCTCAACCATGCCCACAAGGTAGAGATCCCGGACCTGCCAATGGAGACATGTCAGTGGCAGGTCACTACTTGCACAGAGCCAGTAGCACCACACAGGAACTCTCAGAAACAACTCAAGATGTCCCCAGAACCAATATCCACAACAAACAATGCCCAGGGGACCAACAGCTTCAGCCTCACACCCTCTGGAGACAGAGGGCCATGTAAATTGATGTCACCCTGACTGCCAGGGAGGCTGGGCTGGATGGCTGCCCCATGGCAGGACCTGGTCTGGGTACCTGGCTGGGTTTGATGGCCTGCAGGTTGATGTTGGGGTAGCGTGTGGCTGGGTCGATGCTGTACTGGTTGATGTTCTTGTTGGTGTTGTCTGGGGAGGTCTGCGAGAGGTGCTGATAGATGCTCTCCCTGGGTGGGAAGGATAGGACTGGGCTCAGTGCCACCAACCTTGCCCAGTCCAGGACTGGCCCAGTGGGATGGGGACACCCACCTCTCGGCCAGCACCTCCAGGGGGGGCGTTCCAGCTGCCCAGCGCCGTACCATCCAGGCTGCATCAAAGGCAGCAAGGAAGCCCCTGGCCACGCCAGTGCCCAGTGGCCAGAAGGGCTGTGAAGGGAAAAGCAGAGAGAGGTGGAGCTGGAGTCGTGTGGCCGGTTGGGGTGGCTGGGAGGAGACTGGGAACTGCTGGGCTTGGCTGGGGATGAAAGCAGGGAGCAGTAGCAGGACGCCCAGGAAGAGGAGAGGATGAGTGGCTGTGTCCTGCCCAGCTGGTATAGCTGCGTCTGGGGAGGAGCTGGGCTGCTGCCCTACCCTGAACCCACCCCAGTTCTCCTGTGGGGCCTGGGAAGGGGATAACCCTAAGGTTGGAACCCCTCAGCTGTGAGGACAGGTTGAAAGAGTTGGGGTTGTAGGCTTCAGGGAGACCTGAGGATGATGAGAGAGCTGAGGCAGACTATTGAGCAGGGCCTGTTGTGACAGGACAAGGGCTGATGGTTTGAATTAAGAGAGGCAGATTCAGACTAGATAAAGTTACAAAATTTTTGTGCAGAGGTGGTGAGACCTTAGCCCAGGTTGCCCACAGAGGTGGGAGATGCCCCATCCCTGGTACCACTCCAGGTCACGTTATTTGAGGCTCTGAGCTCTAGTTGCAGATGTCCCTCCTGACTGCAAGGGGTTGGACTGAATGAGCTTTGAAGGTCCCTTCCCACTCAAACCAGTCTGTGACTCTATGATTCTATAACCCCACCAAAACATCCCCCTGCTGGGACTTGGGGGAGTCTGCCCCCAGGCACGGGGCGCACTATGCAGTTGGAGCAAGAAGCTCTATAGGAGGGGAAATGCAACCAACACATCTTGCAAGGAGAGGGGACACTGAGCCCCACAGAGGTGGTGCAAAGGGGACCCTCACCTCCACCAAGCAGTCGCCCACCAGCCCGAGGAGCAGACGGGCACCGTTGTGCTCCCGCACCAGCGCCGCGTTCTCCGAGCGCCTCATGCAGGTGAAGTCAAACATGTCAACGTCCGGCAGTGCCTGGTGGTTGAGGGCAAACTCCAGCTCAGGCAGGCAGTAGTTGGTGGAGAAGTTGGCAGCTTCTTTGGCATAGTTGAGGAGGGCATCACGGTTGACGTTCTCTGGGGCCAGCAGGCTCTCAATGTCCGCTTTATCCTGCAGGGATGGGGTAAAGCTGGCTGGGGTGCGGGAGCTGGTGGTTGTCCCCCAGCCTAGGTGTAGCCAGCTCAGGGGTGAAGTCACTCCACTGGCCTCAGGGCTGAGTCTCTCAGAATGACTTTTCCCCTGAACAGGCCACAGCTGCTGAACCCTCACTATTCCAGGGGCACATGGTCAAGCACCCATGGTTTGCATCCCATCCCGTTGCTACAGGATCCTAGAGCTGGATCCTGCCTCCTTACCTGGAGGATGACCCCCTTCTTGAGCAGGCTCTGCTTCTTGGCCGTCATGACAAAGTAATGAGTGTCGTCCTTGTAGTAGACGATGTTTTCCAGGTCAATGCCTGGTAATGGGGAAGGGGTTGAGCTGAGTCACGGCCATGGGGAGCCCCCACACTATGCTCCCCTACAGAGTCCCCTATGGGTGCGTTAAACCAGCACAGGTACCATGCAAGGACATGCATCCCATCACACAGGGCACATGCATCCCATCACACGGGGGACATGCCAGAGCAGTGCCTTTGGTTGCACCAGGAGGGGACAGCACCACCAGGCCAGGCCCACTGACCTGTTTTGTTGTAGAGGTTTTGGAAGAATCTCTGGTTGTAGATTCTGGCCACGCCGCTGATCTCGGCCACCTCCACCTCAGCCCGGCTGTGGCGGTTGATGAAGTTGGTGGTGATGCCGATGGCCAGCTTGCCCCGTGTCTCCTTCCTCTTGAACCCTGTGGGATGGGGGAGATGTGAGCACCCGCCAAGCCCACCCAGTACCAGTCCCCAGGGGTGCAGGGCCCCACCACTGTCACCTTCAGGGACAAATCTGCCACCGGCAGCTGAGATGAGGACGTCAAACTCATAGTGGCTGAGGAGAGAGGAGCTAGGCTGCAGCACAGCCCGCCAGCCGCCTGCAGGGACAGGGTCAGTCATCAGCGTGCTGGGCCTCAGCTGGGACCTGCTTCAGGATGGGGAGAGCAGAGCAGCCAGCGGCAGCCCTGCCCTTGTCCCTAGGGGTGCCACCTGCCCCCTATCAATACCTTACCCTGTCCACCCGCCTTGCCCGAGGGGCGGATGAGCCCACTGAACTTCACGTTGATGTGCACCTCCACACCCAGCAGCAGAGCCACCTTCAGCAGGATCAGCTGGAGCTGCCGGATACCTGCGAGGGGAGAGGGGAGCACTCAGGGCTGCACCCCGCAGTCCCTAGGCTCCCCGCAGCGAGCCTGCTGCCCAGCCTGCCCCCAGGAAGCTCACTGATGTGGTCCAGCATGCCGGTGCAGAAGCGTCCATAGAACTTCTTGGCGCCCAGCATCCGCAGGTCGTGGATGGTGAAGGGCCAGAGGTGCAGGACGTTGTTGCGGGAGAAGGAGTCTCGTTTCTCCAGCAGCACCACCTGGGCACCCAGCAGTGCCAGCTCGATGGCCACCCGCAGCCCGCAGGGACCAGCCCCCACCACCAGGCACTGCGAAGGGAACAGGGGGGCGTGAAGAGGTTGGGTGGCACAAAGGGAACAGGCACCCGAGCGCAGAGATTTAGGTAAGTCTCTGTGGAGCTCAGCACCACCATGGACAGTGGGAATTCCCCTGGGTTAGGATCTGTCCCTTACCACTCTTCCTCATTTCCCCAGGGTTCCAGCTGGGTTCTCCCTGTGAAGTGGGGCCCTGTGGGGTGTCGCCCCCTCTCTGCCTCCCTGAACCTTGCCTCTGCACAGGGCCATGGTAGCAATTAAAGTGCTGGGTGAGATAAGCTGCACACCTGCTGCCTGCCACAACCCAGGACAGGGAGGCTTCACCGGCAACAGACTCAAACCTAGGATTTGGTTTTGATCTCCTGCACAGGGTTTGGGGGACAGGGGGGCACCAGTAGTGGGGACAAAAGCTCTGGGACAGAGGGGGTCAAAAATAGGGTCCCTCAGCCCCATGGGGACATCCTAACTCACCCGCAGTTGGGACATCTTAAGCCAACATGCTCCAGTCCCCCAGAAAGGGCACAGCAGGTCCCTCTGCCCCTTCACAGCCCACCATAGCATGTCCCCAGCAAAGAGCAGCTGGGAGGATGAAGGACACTACTAGCTGGGTGACACCAAGGTGCCATCACACCATGAGAAGGGGATTGGCAGTAATTAACATCCTGTCCCGTTAAACTCTATCCACCTCCCCCCTGGCACATCTTGCATCCTCCTGGGGTGGGGACCAGAGCATAGAGGGATTCAAACCCCACACCCCATGTCCGTGGTACCTTGGTGTTGGCACAGGCTGTGCCCTGGTCATAGTCCTTGTGACCAGCTTTCTTATCCAGCTTGCTCCACAGAGCCTTGGCACTCCAGTAGTTAAGGGAAGCCTTGAGGCCGTGGTAGAGTTGCAGTCCACTGCCCTGCAGCCCCAGCTGCTGGCATAGCTCCTCAAAGCAGCTCAGAACCTCCCGGCACTCCCCGGCACGCAGGAACCTCTCAAATGTGGCATGGGCCACATTGCCTGGCTCCTCAGCTGGCACATTCATCCTGCTTCACCCAGCAGCCTGGAGAAGAACCACGGAGATAAGCAGAGAGGGGACCCTTCTGGACCCACACCCTCAAAGCCATTGATACCAGACCTGGTGTCTTGGTGCAAGGTTTCCCAGACAGGGGCCCTGCCGGGTGACGGTGCTGCCAAAACAGGGGCCCTTCCCAGCAGCAGCTGGTGGAGCCTCCCTGGGGTGCTGCACCCAGCAAGCCACGGTGTCACCCTGCTGCAGTGACGTCAGGGGAAGGGACGGGGAAGGCTGCGGTAGCAGCAAGCAGCTTCCTCCATGCGTTGTGTACCTGCAGAAGTGAGAGCAGAGTGAGGTGACACTTCCTTCCTCTTCACCCTCAGCCTCACGGCAGGACAGATGGGGCAGAGGATCCTGACTGCAGGGCACAAACCACAGTTGCCCCAGAAACCAGCAAGATCCACCCCTGGGACAGGAGGGACCAGAACTGGACCCATCCCAGCAGCCTGGTTTTTGCAAGTGAATCTGAGAGACTTTCCCCAGCACCACCTCTCCCTCTGCCACCAGCGGTGCAGGAGGAAGCAGATTAGCACAGAGGAAGCACTGCTGGCAAAACCAAAAAAAAAGCCAAACCATTGCACAAACAGCCTCACCGTGCCAAGGAACCCACAGGAGGAGTGGTGCAGCACATCCCCCCAAGGCCTCCTAACCCCTCTGGTATTTCCGAGGGGATCAGCACTCCTTGCATCTGCCCCCCCAGCACTGTCCGATGCCACCCTCTATCTTGCCAGTCCAACCACAAAGCTTTGCCCTTTCCAGCCACTGCCACCAAGGCCTGGGACTGCGAAAGCCTTCCCCAACCCAGCAAAGTAGCTGGTGGAGATGTGGCACTGCCAGAGAGGAACTGGTGGTGAAAGAGTCAGGAATCCAGACTGCTGCTACCTTTGAACCATCGCTCTTTGCCCTCTCATTGCTAGGTGTTACCAGTGGGCATGTTGTGGCACCCTGAAGGTGTCAGCCAGCTCCAGCTCCTCAGGAAGGCACCATAAGGGAAAGGATGCCATGTCTGAGCCAAGTTGCCCTTAGTGGGGGTGGGAGAAAGCAGCTGTTTAAACCTGGGCTTAAATTTGAGCTGAAAAGTCTAAATTCTAGCAAGGTTTTAAGTTCAGTCTTGCTCCAGCAGTTTCCTGACACTCACAGGCACTCTGCAAGGTCAGCTGGAGCCGTGGTGGATGCAAAAGCATTTCTGCAGGTCACCTTCCCTCCTCGGCAACACAGCCAGGAAATGCTGGCATTTTAACCTCTTCCTTCCTGAGCAGACACAAAGATAAAACATCCAGTTTGGGGGCCAGAGCAGGAGCTGGCACCCACTGGACCCCAGAGCAGCAGCATGGGGACAGAGGACACGAGCAATGCATTCACGGCAGGGCTGTGAGACCTGGGGAGAGATTTCTGCCCTTGGCCCAAGTGGTACCAGCCCTCTGGCTCTGTCAGTGGGACAGGATGAACCTTGGGAAACTGAGGCAGAGCTGCAAGCCTCACCAAAGTGTCCTGTGCTGCCCAGGCACAAGGGGTTTTCCCCTAGGAGCTCATGTTACTGCACCAGTGGCTTCCACACCACCACACAGCAGCCCCAAGGGGATGGGGGAAAGGCAGCTGCCTTGCTTGGAGCACCCACTCCAGCATCACCAGCTCCTGGTTCTGAGTAAAAAAACATCTCAAGCCCTCAACTCTCACCAGACACAGCATCAGAAGGAGCATGGTGACCAGGAAAGCTTTAGCAGGGAGGCTTCAAGGAGGGAGAACAAACAAGCCTTGTGTTTCACCAAGTTTCTTATGGAAGTGCTGCTCATGCCAGGACGCTGCATCCTCTCTGGCACTCTTAAACCACCCCCAGCAAACACATACAAGGACAGAACCCCCTGGGATACTCAGCTCCTGCAGGTTAGATGCAGATAAACAGCTTTCAGCCCCCAAAGGCCAATGCCAGCACAGGAGGTTGCCTCAAACGCTACTCTCCCCTTTTGCCTTCCCTTAGAACTGCTCCTGGGAGCCAGAGGGGGAAGATGTGGGGGGTTGCAGCCAGCTTTGACTTGGCTCAGTGGTTCTGGTTGGGGTGTCTGCAGACATCCAGCCCATGGGCACATTACCAGGGACTGGTACATGTAGAGCATCCCTGGAGCAGGGACACCCCACTGTGCTTTGCTGGTCAGGATCTTCCCCCGTTCCTGCATAGAGAGGAGCAGCCCCTTGGGAGACGATGGAGGGAACAACCCTGGTGGTGCTGAGCTGTTGTGATCTCACTGTCTTCCAGGCACGTGGAAATGTGGTGGAAAAGGACACAGCTCCATACAGAGCTAATGAAAGCTGGGAGGATTTCCATCAGCAGTGTCTTGCCTCATCGCTACGTTGGCTCCCAGCATGAACCAGGCTGTTCTGGGTTTGGGATCCAGCTTGGAGACCCTTGGGCTGGGCTGCTGAGACAGACTGAACCCAACAAAATCCTTCAATCAAATTCTGGGATGGCCCCAAGGTTGTCAGGGAAAATGGAGGTCTTCTTGTGGCCACTCAAAAGCTTGGCCAAAGATCCTGCTTTCAACCTTGGGCTGAGTGGAGCTGGTGCCAGGGCTGGAATTGCTCTTCCTACCATTGCTGTGCTCAGAACAACCACCCCAGGTGTGAGAACAGGCAGGGATATTGCCCTGGCTGACACAGTGGAAACCTGCCCTAATTTGTCTGGGTTTTGATCCTTGCAAGGAGGGGAAGAACCTCTGCTAGTTCCTCTGGTTTGAGCTGGGAACGAGGGTGCATGCACATACTCCAGATGAGATCCCTTAGCAAGTGCCCAGCATGGAGCTGTGGGGAGCAGGGGTAAGGAGGAGACAAATCTGGCACCAGCACTGTGAGGGCAGAGACTGGCAAGCTGCAGGGGTGTAGCAGTGGAGAGGGTTCCCATTCAAGGGTGCATAACACCATTCCCACCCCCCTGGAAACCACATGGTAAAATCTCCCCTCAGAGGTGCAGAACCCTGCAGCTGCTGTCAGCAGAAGTGGGCACTTAGGGACACTCTCATGTTACCCTTTACAGGGGATCCACAGACCACAGCTCAGCCATGTACCAGGGAGCCCTGGGCAGAGACAACATTTAGCAAAGGGAGCAAATCTGCCTCCCCTTTTTTGGCTGCTCAGCTTTGCCCCTCTGCCCAGCACCAACCCCGTGGTAAGAGAGAGGTGCCTCTGGCAGCAGAATTTAAAGGGTTAGTCTGTTCCCAGCCAGGCTTCACACCCCACATCCCCTTCCTCCTCCTGCTTCTCTCTGTAGTCTGAGATGTGTCTCGGGGCACAGTGCTGAGACCCAAGTACCCACACGCATTGGGAACTTCATCCCATCCAGGCACAAGGGCTGGTGAATATGTGTACCCTGCTCCCAGCTCCGGGATGGGGGCACAGACCCAACCCCCCACCTAGGACTCACTCCGTGGGGCGTCCATGCAGCATCTGTCCCCAGGGACTGGGTGGAGTGGTCGGGATGGAAGAAAAGCACTTGGCAAAGTTTTTTTCCCCACCCCCATCTCACTTGGCACTGGGAGCGCTGGTGGTACTGGGAATGGAGTCGGGAAGGAGGAGTGGGTGTTCCCCTCTTTTGCCTTTGCCCAAAGGGGATCAGACCCCAGGGGCTGGAGGGGAAAAGCAGCAAGGACAGAGTGGGGGGGACCCTGCTGCCCGCCAAGAGAGGTTGTGGGGAGAGAGCTGCCACCCTACCATCGAGCATCCTTGCTTGGTGATCCCGGGACACGCAGGACGCCCCCCACAAATCCCACCCCTTCCCAGCACCCCGACATCACTCCTCGAATTTGGCGACATTCCCACCTCCATTCCCACCTTGCACAGCCCAGAGCGGAGGGGACCAGCCAAAGAGATGCTATCCTCTCCCGTGCCCACATCCCAGCGACGGATGGGGACATGGGCACG
>VWYK01047311.1:91618-111491 GCA_013399775.1 Semnornis frantzii
GGGGACAACAGTCTTCACCCTCCCTGCCTCCCCAGGGATGCTCTGCCCGTGCCCACTCCCCCACTCACCTCCAAAGCCTTTCGGAGAGGGCAACTGAGGCAGAGCCCGGGCGCCGGGGAGGAGCTCAAGGCTGCTCGAAGGGCGAGGATGAGCAGGAAACGGCCTTCGGCTCCGCAAGCAGCTGCGGACTGGCGCTCCCCTCCCNGAAGGCTGACACCGACACCACCACCCCCCTGCGCCCCCTGGACAGCTCTGCCCTGTGCCCCCCACGCCGGGAGGTTTTAGAGGGGATGCACAGCACGACCGCAGGTGAGTTGCTTTGAATTCTGGGGGGAGAAATCAGTCTTTATGTAAAGCAAACTAAAAAGATTCAGGTGATGAAACCAAATAGCTTCGCTTTCCGCCCCGGCTCTGGCCACTTCCTTCCCCCTAGCCAGAAATAGGGGCCAGAAGGGAGTTGTGGGCATGAAGGGATCTGCTCGATACCAGCCCTGATCCCTGACCTCTGTCTCAGACCACCACAGCCCTCCTGGAGACTTCAGGGATTACGTTTCCAGGTGGGACCCCGGGTAGGAACAACCCCGGTGCGGCGAAGGTACCTTGAGGCAGAGGATGGAGCCGCCGGGGTCACCGCAGATCGCTGCCGGCCGAGTTTTCCGATGCTGACGACCTCTGGGCACCGCCGGCCGCTGGCCACATGCTGGGGTGGGCGTCACGGCGGAGGAGCTGGAGGGCCGGTGACACACGGGGACAATCTGTCACGGCGCTGGGGCAGCGGTGACTCAGGGACGCGGGGCGAGCTGCCACGGGGGGCGGAGGTCACGGCGGCGGCCGCACGTGAGTCACCCGTGGCCGCGATCGGCGGGGCCGGGCAGCCCAGCACCTCCATCGCTCGGGCTTCATCCTGGGGGTCCGCTTGGAGACACCACCCCCCCGTGCCCCCCGGGACCTCCCCACCACAGCTGGGCCGGAGCTCTGTGAGCCCACCAGCCTCCTGCGAAGCTGCCGGGCTCAGGCATGAGAGAGCCCACTCAAGTTGTGGGGCTGCAAGCGGCCGGGGCGGACGCGGAAACGGCGCGGGCGCGGCCAGCCAGGCTCTTTTCCCGGTCACCGGTGCGGACGAGAACAGCTCCCTCTGTGTGTGAACCCTCCGTGGTGCCGTGGGGGAAGTCTGAGCGCTGGCCCGCGCCTTCCAGCCTGCCGCGGGCAGCCACAAAGCTGCGGGCCACAAAACGGCAGGGACCGAGGAGCTGCCACGGTGGAGAGCACCTGCCCAGCACGGTGGGACACGGCTCTGATGCAGACCTGCTGGCCATGGGCAGCCTGGTCTGTCCCCAGCCAAGAGAACAAGCAAACTCACAGCATCAATGAGGGTGTCTGCAGCTCCCTGAGCTCCTTGCACCAGTAAGGAAGTGCCAGCCATACCTTAGGTCTAAGCACAGGCTGTGCCCCTCTGCTCCAGCATTACAATTCCGCTGGTTTTCCTCCAATTTTATTATTCTAGGGTTTTGGTGTTTCATAGTGTGAGGCAGGAGCAGTGGAGGAGAGGGGACACCACCTGGCTGCCCCCCTGCTCTGGCTAGGCTTTGGGCGATGCTGCAGGCTGCAGCCACTGCAGCTCCAGGATGCGGAGGAGGAGGAGGAAAGTGATGCTCAAGAGAAGCAGCCAGAAGAAAACCCAGCAGTGCTGTGGGAGGAACAGCCACGGCCGCCAGAGCTCCACTGGAGACCCCTTGGACCTGGAGAAAAGGTGACCAGGGACACTTGTCCTCCAGGCAGGGAAAGCAAACCCCATCTCCACCCCAGCTGGGGATGAGGAAGGAGTTTGACTCCATCCCAAACTTCACTGTCTCTTGCAAACCCAAGTGAAACAGGCCTGAGAAGGGCACAGGTGACTGCAATGCACTGGGGAAACTGAGGCAGAGCAGGGCTGAGCTGGGGCAGCCAAGCAACCTCCCAGCTTCCATTAACAAATGCCCCAGCACGTTTCCCATATGCTGGCCAATATGGGACCACAAAGTGTCCGCCAGCTGTGGGGAGGGATGCTGGGCACACACAGGGTGGTGCTCACGTCAGCCCAAGCTGCTCTGGCTCCTTGACCTCTGCACTTGTCCCTCTGCTGTCCACCTCTGCTGCCAGCTCCTCAGTCACAGTGCTGCCCTGGCCCTGAAGCTCCAGCTCGCTCCTGTAGAGGGAGGGGATGAGGTGCTGTGCTCCGTGGGCCAGCAGCAGCCGGTGCCATGTCCTCTACCACCCAGAATGGTTACCTCTGGGTGCTGTGCTGGCACTGGGCCCTCTCCAGCTCACCAGCTGGGGCTGCTCGGCTCTCTGGGCTGGCACCTGGCTGGGCACCGAAGGTGGGAGCATCAGGGAGGACCCAGACCCCCAGCAGCACAGAGCTTGGTGACATGTCTGACAGCAGGGCACAGCTCCCCTGTCCAGCCCCTCTGCCCATGTCCTTACCAAGAGCTGCTTGGGGATGACAGCGATGCTGACTCTGCGGCGGGCAGACCCCTGCAATGGAGGGGCTCTGGGTGAGCACTGTGCCAACTGCCTCCCTGTGTTTCCCGTCCCATCTACTCTCATTGTCTCCCCAACATGGCAAGGGACACCAAGGAGAAAGGACACTGCCAACCTCCCAACCAGCCCTGGAGCTAAGGGGCAAAGCTGGAGAGCTGGTGAGATGAGGGGAGGTCAAAGCCAGAAGGTTTGCACTTGTCCTTACTGCTTCAAGCTGTGCTGGCAGGGCTGCCTAGTCCCCTCCTCGAGCACTCCCCTACCTCTTGAGCTTTTGGGGAGTCGGTGCCAGATTTGAGCTGGTGCTAGAGAACAGCCAAGCCTGCAGCTCTGGTGCTATGACCCTGCAATGCAGAGGGACCTGCCTGAGAACTCCTGGATGAGCAACCCTCAGCCTTGGGCACCATCTCCCTGCAACTCTCTGAGGGTAGCCCTACTTTTTGCCTCATCCCTGGCATTTCTAGCAGACCTCGCCTGCAGCAAGCAGCTGGCAGGAGTGGCATTGTCCAGGGACTAGCAGGAGTGTGGGGACCACTAGGTGAGGAAAAGTGACAGGGCATGGGGAGCAGGGGACTCCAGTGTCACTGAACTGGGACCGGTTACCTGCTGGAAAGATCGCATCAGAGGGTGAGGCCTCAGCCGCGGCTCCATGTCATCTGGAGGCAAAATGAAGCAGCTTTATGTCACCTCCCAAAATTTAGAGGGGGCTGATGCACAGATGGTTGCAAACTTCTCTCCCACTGAAAGCTGTCCTGCCCATATGCTTCGTGCTTGGCACAAGTCACCGGGATGCCCCAGGGGGCCAGGGGGATCTCATTTGCACGCGTAGCAATGGGGTGTGTAAGAATTGGCATCCAGGGACAGAGTGTCCTTTGTGTGCCCCTTGCCCCCCTGTGCCACGTTCCCAGCTGGGCTGTGGGATGGTGGCTCTGCAGCCTCCAGCACCTGCTCCCACACTGCGTCTGCTGTTACACTGGCCCCTCACATTTGTCGCCGTCAGTTTCAGTTGTCCCAGCTGTCACCCACCCCCCAGTCCTGAGCTCACACAACACACCAGCTCTGTGGCACGGGATCGCACCGACCCCCTGGGCAATGCCAGGAATGAATGCCAGCCCATGCAGGCCCTGGTGCAGAGCCCACCTCACCCTGGGTCTCTGCCAGCTGCCGGTTGCGGGAGTTTTGCTGGATCAGGCGCTTCATCTCCTCCAGCTCCGTGTGCTCACGCAGGTGGTGCCGCTTCAGGTTCTCCACGTGCTGCACCATCACCTCTGCTGCTCGGCTCATCCGGGCCTCCTGCAGCCGGGCAGGACGGGGGATCAGGCCCCACATCTCCCAGTCCCGAAGGAGCCTACCAGACCCTCGCTGTGTTTCTAACAGTGCCTCCAGCTGGGGAGTGCAAATGCATGTCCTGCCTGCTCCCAAGGGCGGGCAGATCCCTTGCAGCCTGATACATGCAAATACAAGGTCAATGCCAGCGCTGGGTCCCCAAGCCCAGCCACAGCACCCTCCAGCCTGGTACATGCAAATACAAGGTCAATGCCAGCACTGGGTCCCCAAGCCCAGTGCAGTCCCAGCGCAGTCCCCCAAGCCCAGCTGCAGCACCCTCCAGCTCTCCCAGTCCTGGTGGGTGTCTCCCAAGGGATGCACAGACCTGATGTACAGCCCCCAACTTCTCTGCAGCGCTGGTTGCCCGCTCAACAGCAGCTGCCAGCACAGTCAGGCTGTGCTGGAGCTGCTCCAGCGTCTCCTTGGAGCCCACGTCGGTGCAGAATGGGCCCAGCCTCTGTGGAATCACAGAATCACAGAACTTCAGAGGTTGGAAGGGACCTCCAGAAATCATCGAGTCCACCCTCCCTGCCAGGGCAGGATCACTCAGAGTAGTCTGCACAGGAATGCACCCAGGCAGGTTTTGAAAGCCTCCAGAGAAGGAGATTCCACAACCTCATTGGATGGCAGCACAGCCTGAGGGGTGTCAGCGCCTTCCCCACTTCTGTAGCATCATGAACCTTGCTGAGGTTGCACTCAGTGCCCTCGTCCAGGTCATTCATGGAGATACTGAACAAAACTTGACTCAGTACTGATCCCTGGGGAACACCACTGGCCACAGGCCTCCAACTTGATTCTGTACCACTGACGACAACTCTCTGAACTCTGTTGCCAAGCAGTTTTCAATCCACCTCACAGACCAGCAGTCTGTGCCACATCTCCTGAGCTTATCTATGAGGATGTTGTGGGAGACAGCATCAAAAGCCTTGCTGAAGTCAAGGTGTATAACATCCAGAGCTCTGCCTTTGTCTACCCATTTGGTCATGGTATCACAGAAGGAGAGGATGTAGCTGTGAGAGCCAGGATTTTGAGTTGTCCTGTCCCCAGCAGTTGCCATTACCATGCTCTGGTGCCCACCTACCTCCAGGGCACCACGGCACTGCCCCAGCTCCTCCTGGATATTTTCCTCTGCTGCGTCCCGTGCCCGTTTCTCCACCAGCACCCGTTGCTGCAGGGTGAACATGTCACAGCGAAAAGCCAGAGCGAGGTGGGCAAAGGCTGCCTGTGGGGTGGGAGGGCAAGAGGTAGGAAACAGGGAGAAGGGGAAGCCACCAGGGCCACACATTGTTGTCTCCAAGGCACAGACAGACCACCAAGCAGGGCAGTGCTAAGGATAATTAGGACTTGCTCCTTAGGTTGCTGCATGCTGGGCACAATCCCTGTAAGCTGCCAGCCTGAACAAGACACAGCTGATAGGGCGTGGAAACCCCAAGTCCTCCTAGCAAGAGCAGGCACCAGGCAGACAGTGGTGCTCGCTGCAGGTCCCAGCTGGCAGCGGAGCCTGACTCAGTGCTGGCACTCGCAGGAAAATCATTAGCAGACCTTCCGCCATCTCCCCGGCTAAGGACGCTCTGGGCGAGCTGCAGAGCACTCTGTGGGATTGCTGGGTACACAGAGAGCATGGAAGTGCAGCTGCCTCTCAATGCCAGCAGCGTCACCAGGAAAGGGATTTGTAAGGCAGCTGCCAGGAGACTGCAGTGCCTGGAGGGTGGCCAGGAGCGGAGCACAGCCCTGGGACTATGAGCCAGCAAAGTGTCCCTATCTCTGTCCCCCTTCCCCAGCCCACCTGGCACTCCTCACCTCCACATCCTGCTCTGTCAAAGCTGCCCTGTAGAAAGAGAAGTTCCCTCAGGGTTAGAGGCACCATGGGGACCACAGACTGAAAATGGCCTTGGTCTGCTCCCAAGGGTGCCAGCCACCAACAGAAGCGGGGACCCCAAGTGCCCCATGCCTAGACAGCAGGTCTTGTGCAGTGAAAAAAGGAAAGTCCAGTCCCTGGACCACTTGTACCCCATGTCCCATAGCCCCCAGAGGGATGCAGGTGCTTGCTGATCTTACCTGTGCAAGCCTAATCTCTCCAGCACTGAGAGCTCACTGGGAAGACTCCTCGGTGGCTCCTCCAGGGTTTCTGCATCTGCAGGAAGGCAGCAAAGCCATGGGAGAGACCACACATGAAGGCTTTTCCTCAGCATTTGCTCCTCCCTCTGCTCTCTTGACCCAGCAGGGAGATGCCCACAGTGTGGGACTGTCCCGATCTTTTCCCCAGCATCAGGGTGGCTGCAGGTCCTCCCAGGCCATGCCCCTTTCTGCATGTCCCATCCAAAGGAGCCCACCAAACCCCATTAGGGCACACTGTTCCCACGCTCATCCACAACTACTTCAAGCTTTCTCCTAAAAGGACTCAGCTAGGAGGGTGTGAGATGGGGACTCACCCACCTGCCTCAGTCCCATCACTGTCCCCAGTATGTACAGCCAGCTCCTGCTTGTCCATGCCTGGTACCTGAAGGGCACAAGGACACTATCAGAGAAACCCCCTCACCTCATGCTGGAGACACCCCAAAAAGAGCAGCATCAAGCATCTGGGGGTCCAGCCAAGCCCGAGGGGCCATAGAGGGAAGAGGCCCTCAACCCATCACCCTCCCCTCACTCTCACCTCTTCCATGCACTCCACACTCTGCTCACTCCTGGCCAGAGTTCTCTCTGCCTGCCTCTGGGGACTGCTCATCCTCCCTGGAGTCAGAAAAGGTGGTGAGAGCTGGGCAGCAGCATACTCATTCCAGTGTGACACTACTTCAAGGGACACCTAAAAGCACCACTGGCATCTCTACAGGCTCTCAGGAGGCACAGAATGGCAACTGCTCCCCAAAATACCCCTGCTAAGGAGATTGCAGCCAGCCTGAGCCAGGGCAGGGGGAGGAGAGACCCAGGGGTTGGGGTACCAGGGCTGGAAGGGGAGTGGGGTTACAGGGAGGTGCTGCCAGGCTGTGGGACAGTCTCCTGCTGGACCTATGCAATGATGCTCAAGGAAGGAGGGTGTAAAACCCACCCCTTTGCCCCCATTCCCAGCCTGAGCTGCCCTTACCTTCATTTGGAGACACGGAGAGGCTGGGCAGCTCTGCCTGCTGCTCCCTGCGGAGAGAAGCCAGAATAAGGCCCAAAGGAACTCCAGCAGCAGAGGCAGCATCCCACTCCCTCTGCCATCCCTTGAGAGGACGCTGCTCTGGACCTGGATCCTTTCTGAGCATCCTCTGCAGCCTGCTCCATCCTCATCCCTCTCCATGCCTGCTGTCCTTGGCACAGGCACAGCAGCCCCCTCCGTTCCCGTGGCTGCCGCAGAGCTGCCACCAAGCAGCCTGCTGAGGCTATCTCCAGCGAGCAGTGAGTCACCGGCCCACGGCCAGGCTTCTCCTCAGCACATCAGGGATTTGTTTTCTTGGCCCTGGCTGCCAAGCAGACCTCACTGCAAACCAGCCTCATTGCAAGCACCACAACAAACCCAGCTGCTGGTGGAGCTCAGGTGCCACCTCATGCCACCACAGGGATGGCAGGCCTTGGCCTGTGCTCTTGCCCCCTTAAAGTGCATCAGGATGACCTCACCACCCCAAAATCTTGTCCTGGGATTCAGTGAAGTCTGGTAGCTCTGGAGCAGCCCTGCTCACTGGGGCTGGGGATGCTGGAGCATGCTGTGGGTGGCAAATCAGGCGAGACAGAGGCGCACGGAGATACAGGAGCTGCTGTGCAATCAACCCTCTGCAGCCTTATGCTGGAACTCAGCACCCACCTGGGAAAGGGTTTGAACCCCAAAATGCTCCCAGCTCTGGACAGGGCTACAACAGATTTTTCCCCCTTCTTCCTGCAAGCCTGGAGATCATTCCCTGGGAGCAGTGGTCACAGGAGAAGGGGCTGCTGTGCCAAAACGCTACTCAGTGCCTCAGAGCTGGTTGATGCTCTCATCAGCATCCCCCTTTGCCTGGCACCGTCGTTCCCATACTTATTAGCACCCTGAGAACACGGAGGGAGCCTTTCATGCGCATACCTCCGAGGTGAGGGGCTGGGTCTGCAGCTCGTCCTCTGTCGCTGCTGCTGCTGCTGCTGCCGCCGCCGGCGTCCCTGAGTCTCCTCTTGCCCTTCTCCCGGCGAGGTCCCTGCGAGCGGCTTCATTTGCAGAGTTCCAGGAGCAGCACACCTAGCATGAGAGGCACACATTAGCTGAGCACAGATGGGAGAACGCCTCTAAATGTTATATTTTTAAAGCATTTTTCTCACCCAGCAGGAGCTCCGAGCGCCTCTCCTTAGTGTGGCGGCATCTGTGGGAAAAGAGGTGGGGAGGCCTGCTGCGATCCAGGGGGATGCTGCTGGGATCCGAGTGGGCACAGGGCGAGGTGAGCCAGGAACTGAACGCAAGCCCCATTTCTCTGCAGCCCTGAGGGTGGACCTGCCTGCTGGCCACCCCCCTGTTTCCCTCTCACGGGGTGAGCCTTGCTGGGGGCTCCTGATGTGGGTTATCTCCCTGGGGTTAGAGGTGTTTGCACCCACCCACAGGTGCGAGCATCCAGTGCAGAGTGGGAGCAACCCACTGTACCCCAAGCAGGGGATAGCAATTCCTGAGCCAAGCTGGTCCCCAGATAGACAAATATGAGATTACTGAGTCCAGGAGAGCTTGGACACCTCATTTAAGATGTTTTGAAATGTTTAAAACTCAGAAAAAGCTGGCAGAAAGTCCACAGATTCCCTCTCCCAGCCCATGATAAAGTGACTCCATAGCAGCAACTCTCCTGCAGGACCACACTGGAAGCTGTGTCTATGGGCATGCAGATATAGGGCAGAGGAGATTCACACACACACACACACACACACACTTTTTAGCTGGGATACAGAATGCAGCAGAATCTGAAGGGGACAGAGAGCAGGGACTGGGTGAAGCCTTACATGCCGGTGCAAACCCTTGCCCCCATGCCAAGTGGAGCCACTGCCATCACCCCAAGCCTGCTCAGTCCTGATGGCAGCTGTCAGAGTGAGTCCACTTCATGCCTATACCCTGGAAATCGTCCCTGACACCTCCATCCGGGGGCTTGGAAGCCCACCGAGGACCAGTCATACTCAGCGATTCTCCCGAGGGCTGGTCCCTGCTGCAGAGCTCCGCGGCAGCCCCGGCAGCCCGCAGGGGAGCTGCAACTCCGGCAGCCTTGCAGCTGCAGCTTGGCTCTGTTTCACGGGTGGCAGCACAGCCACACGCAGCTCGTTTGCCCGGCGTGGAGCCCAGAACCCCCCGGCAGCCAGCCCCGGCACTGCCCCTCGCCTTGGTGGCTTCACCAAACGCTCCCCAGGTCGTTACCTGCCTGAACTTGTCTCAAGCAGCTGAAGGCAGATGCGGGGGCACCCTAGCTCGGCTCCGACACTCGGCGCTGTAGGGTCCCCAGCAGACCCACGAGGGGGTCAGGGAAGGCTGCGTGGCTGGCAGATGGTGGGTCAAGGAGTGCGGGGCCCCGCACGCTGCAAGCTGCCGGCGGCAGATTCTGCCCAGCGGGGAAAGCAAAGGCGTCTGAGGCAGGAGGATGTGCCAGGGAAGAGCTGGAGGCGAAAAGGCCTTTAAAGGACATGCATGAGAGCAGCTGGGAGCTCCCTGCGTGGGGCCAGGGAGGGCAGGATGGTTTTCCAGGTAGCCAAGAGGCCTCTGCTTTTGGTGGGGGACCAGATCCTGCACCCATGCTTTGGAGGTGAGAGCTGGGACCCAGAGCTGGGAGAGCCCAGACCTGCTGCCTCTGTGCCCAGTGTCTGCAGAGTGGAGCAGAGATGAGTCCCAGCATCTCCCTAGCTGGAGACTCAGGGCAGGATGACGGCAGTCAGGATCTCCACAGAGATGGGGGATCCCCCAATGACTTCGTGGGAGACACAGCACCAAATTAAATCAGAATGGCTGATAAGGAGCTCCTGTAGCATCATATTTGATGATTCAGGGAGACCTCCATCCCTCCTACCCTCTTAGCAGCCCCACATCTTCCCCCAGCCATCACTTCCCCTGCCCCTGCCTGACTCCTTTGCCCAAATCCCTCACATCCTCTAAAGCTGCTTTCTTCCCCTAATGAGCTTAAATGGAGTCAAACTCGATGCTCAGCACTACAGAGGACCAGACTGCAGGCAGGAGCTTCCCCTGCTTGTGGACCCTGATGTATCACGAGGAGCAAGGCAAGCCCTCGGGGTCTGCAAACTGCATAAGCCCTGAGAGGTCAGCCAGCAAAAGGCAGCTCTCAGCCCTAGAGCAGGATGTGGCCCCAGGGTCAGGAAGCAGACAGAGAGGGCTGAGAGGCCCCGTGTGCAGCTTTGAGGTGGGAGCTGTGCCACAGTAGGATGAGATAGGTCCATGCAGAGGCAGCTGAGCCTGGTTGCTGTGCAGCAGTGACAACCCCGAGCTGCAAGAGCTTTCCCCCTGCTCCTTCCCCCAGTGTTATCACAGTTGCTCAGTGGGTTTCCCAGCTTTCCCCATGCTTCCCCAGTTGCTCAGTGGGTTTCCCAGCTGGTTGGTAGCTCGAAATGCAGATGAACTCTGCAGGTGTGAAATCAGGTTTGCATTAGCACCACCAGTCCCATCACCACTCTTCCAGACACCTCTCCATTTGGAAAATGAAGACCCAGACAGACCCTTCCTTTGGGTTGAGCCCAGCACCCCAATGCTGTTCCCCTCCTTGAGGGCCTCCCCATGCCTGCAGGCTCTGCTTGGGCACGTGAGTTTACTTCATTGTTGAGGGCTTTTTCTAGCCAAGCTCAAGATCTCTCCTCCACAGAACCTGCAGCTGAGACTCCTGTAGCAGGGCAAGGAAGTAAAAGCACCTTCAGAGCATGGTGCTAAGCAGACAGACCTAACAAAACCAAGAGGATGGGGGATGGACACCTTTGCATCTACCAGTGCCTTGTGATCAACACAGCCTGATCCTGCTTGTCCCCACAGCCACCCTGCTTCCTCCCCAAGAGCTGCAGCCTGGCACTGGGCAGGCAGCAGATCAGTTTCCATAGCCTCTGCTCTGGGTCCTGCATATCCTGGCTGGCCCAGGGCTGCAGCAAGTTGCTCCAGGGGTGATACAGACCTAAAGGCACTGTTGTGCTGGTTCCCCACACCAGAACACAGCTTTGCTGCTCAAAATCTCCTCAATTCCCTCCCACACACAGGTGCTGAGGGAGTCAGTAAGAGGCTATGCCCCTCTTTGCAAACTCTCCCAATCAAAGAGCCTCTACAAAGCACTCAGAAGTTTTTCTTATTTTTAACCCAAGAGCAACCTGATTGCAATCCAGGTGCTGTAGTGCCTCAGAGAAGCAAAAGCAGCCCAGCTCCCCATGCACAGACCTGTTCAGTGAGGATGAACAAGATCCTGCTGCAAGATCTCCATCCCAGAGAGGGGGCTGCAGGCTTTGGTTTTGCCCCTCGTGTCTCCTTCCAGCGAGGTCCTGCAGCAGCCTGCTGCCACAGTGTCTTCCCAAGGCTCCTCCTGAAGCCAAGGTGAACTTGCAGCTCAGATCCCAGGGCCTGAGGTCACCTGGATTATCCACCTCTCAGAGGAAAGCTGCTCAGTCTGACACTGGCTGCTCCTGCTGATGCGGCAAATGTGATTTAATAGGTCTGTGCAGGGAGCCCAACCAGACAGCAACTCCCTGATCCTCCAGCAAATTCATCTTCTCATGGCCCTGGTCTCCCCAGCTGACAGAGAGCTGGCAGCCACCAGACTGCCCAAGGGAGAACACCCTTCTTTTATCATGATTAAATTAAAAAAAAAACAAACCAACCAAACTAAAAAGAGACAAGAAAGAGGGAGTATGCTGCTTTGGCTTCAGCTCCACATTCCAGATGGAAGAAAGAAGGGTGCTGAGCCTCCTCCTGGGCAGCCAGCCTCAGGTCTGGGTGTCACAGGCACCAGATTCCAATGCAGAACTGCATCAGTGTACTGGGGATGGTGTGCAGGGGATGAACTGGTTGTCAGTGGAGCACAGTTACCCTCAGTGAGAAGCAAGGTGACTTCATCAGCTCCCAGCACTGCTGCAGGAGACACAGCAGCTACCTGGACATGCCTGCAGCTCTGGTTTAGCAGCCTCTCCGCAGGTGGGTATGGACTGTTTCTGGGAAAGCAGCTGAGTTGCAGCCCTTTCCAGCAAGGTGCTGCACGGACCAAGGTTGTCTGACTCCTGTGTGGCTCTGACATCTGCTGTTTAACCTTTGTGGAGCATTCCCACCCACCTGGGGAGCAGCATCTTGACATGAAACTGCTTCAGAAATCACCATGGGAGGAGGAGGAGGCAGCAGGGTGGGTAGATAGCCCCTTCAAGTGCATGATACTAATTTCATTTAAAATCAACTCACCTTACCAGTCAAAAAGGGAATTCTCCTCCATGCCATGAAGGACATAGAGCTCTACAAACAGAAGAGGAAGCAGATAAGCAGCTACTGTCAACTATCCCAGGCAACCTGGCCAAAAATGAGACACTGCCTTCTACACCCAGCCTAGCAAAGGGCTAAAACCAAGCTTCAGACCTTTCCCTTCTCCAGTGCTGCTAATAAATCCAGACAACAAAGCCACTGTTGTTTCTCCCTCCTCTCCTGGACAAAGCTCTGCTGATCTATAAACCCAAACTGACATTTCATGCTGCATCCACCCCTTGGCATCCCTCAGGATGAATTTTAAAGTTCTTGAGAAGGTCAAGAGGAGTCAAAAGGAAAGTTTTCCATGTGGGTGCTACCAAGCACCACATAAATGAGCAGTGTTCCCTCAGCCTGTTGAGTGTCTCCAGGGTCTGCTTCCAGTTCTCCTGACTGGTATCTTGCACATACATCCCAGAGGAATCCACAGGACATGATAAGCTGCAGCCAAGAGCAAAAGTAGGGCAGGGAAGGCTCTTTCCACAAGCCAGCATAATGCTTCCCAGCACAACAGGAACTCCCAATGCAGTTTTCAAAGCCAATTCCTCTTTGACTGCTGCTGCTTGCAAGAACCATGTAGGTTGACCCCAAATGCAGCTCCCAGCATCTCCAGATGAGCTGAAAGTGCAAGCTGCAGCCAAGAACAGCCTGTCAAAATGAGCCTGCTGCCTAGAGAGGCCAGTGAGCAGTTACAAAACCAAGCACCCAGCAGGGAGGAGATGCAGGCCATGGCCAGGACATTCCAGGCCATTTATTGCTGCCCAGCCCACAGAGATGCCAGGGCTTCCCCATGATGCTGTATACACTGCAGGTGTGTGCTCCCAGTTCTTCATCAAGGGCACCAGGAAGGTGACAACCAGGTGAATTCTGGAGAAGAGTTTGGTCATCTTGGTATGACCAACAGCCACAGACTGGGGACAATGACACCGAGGAGGTCACTTGTACCAAGTTTTGCAGGCAAACTGTGCCCACCACAGCCTGCTACCTAATAAAGCCAGAAAAGCAGGCTCAGACCTTGATGATCAGGGCACAGTGTCTATTTATGTCATATTTTGGGCAGCCCTACAATTGCTTCAATATACTCAGCCTCTAACTCACTGGTATGCAAATATATCAACAGTTTGGCTCCCTGGAGGCTTTGTCCCTCTGGCTAACACAGACTTTGAAGCTTCATCAGTCCATTGTCACCTAAAATAGCTTAAGAGATACTTATTATAATGACATCTACACTCCCAGCATTAAGAGCATCACTCAATGCTTCAGTTTCAGTCCTCTGGCTGGATCCAGGCATTAAGGAGTAAACAAAACAGCATC
Organism: Semnornis frantzii; assembly: GCA_013399775.1. Taxonomy (NCBI): domain Eukaryota; kingdom Metazoa; phylum Chordata; class Aves; order Piciformes; family Ramphastidae; genus Semnornis; species Semnornis frantzii. The sequence continues at coordinate 105,180 of VWYK01047311.1, forward strand.
ATGACACACCCACGTGTTTTAAAGCCTCCTCTCCATTTGTAGACATAAATGTTTGTGAGCTTTTAAACAGTTTCTGAAGTATGCAGTGCTTCAAAACTCCACTGAAACTCCAGCACTCTGTCCCATCCTTATTTTCCTAGTCCTCTCACCAGAAGGTGCCCAGATAAGGTTTTTCAAGGATAGAGGACAGAAAATCTGCAACAGTCACACTAGGAAAGCATTTTTTTTAATTATTATTATTAGTGTACCACTGAACACCTTGCAATGGGAAATGTCATCATCACCACATTGAGAACCAGCAGTGTGACACACAGAGCAGGGCCTCCCAAAGGAGTCAGCAAAACAGGAGCAAGCAGATCTCAAGCAGAGAATGTTAGCAGCTCTTGATCCAAACGCCACTCTCCTGCATACTGAGATCTGTAAATCCCAGCAGACCAGAGAAACAACCCAGTAGATCACTGCTGCACCATCAAGCCTGGAGAGAAAAGGCTGATGTGCACAAAACATACCAGCCATGCCTTGGCTCCTGCAAGCCAAGATTAAATCATTAAGCCTGGGCCAAAATTAGCATCTTCAAATCAATTCCTGCCTTGCTTCAGCAATGTATTAAGGGCATTAAGGACTAAGGTCCTGTGTGTTAGGTGCTCTGTGCTGCTGCAATGCTGGGAGCCACTTGAAATAGCAAGGTTCTGAACCAGATGGCTCTTGGCCTTGGTTACCAGGCTGCCCCTGTGAGTGGGGACAAAAGGAGGTCTGCCAGCATTATGGAGACCTGCAGCCAGGCTGGCCCAGGCTGTTTCCTGCAGGGTTGATGTTGAGAAGGCATCACACTCCTCAGCCATCAGGGGCACGGCTGCAGGTACAAACAGGGGATATGTGTCCCTCCATTTTCAACCAGGCAGTGGGTTGAGGTTGGTTAAAACAAGTAGGGATCCCTACAAACCAGACTGGTGAGGTTCATGCATGCTCTTGACAAGCATCCTCAAGAGACGCTGCAGCAAGGCAGCGAGCATCAGGTCAGCCAGTGCACTCAGCACACCAAAGGGGATCTGAAAGTAGAGAAGGGTTTCTGCAGCTTCTGCAGATTCCTGCTGCCTGCTTGGGCAACCTGGTACCTGTTCAAGAGAAATCCTTTGTTGTAAGGGAACATGCAGGGGAAACAGGCAGTGGTTCCTCTAAGGAGGAACAGTGGTGAGCTTCAGACCCAGAACCAGGGTAGCCAACCTCCAGATGCTGCTCAGCTCCTCATGTGTCAGCTTACTCCTGGGATAATGCAAAACTAACAGATTTTTTGTTTTCCTGATTTAAAAAAAAAAAAAAATCACCTTTTGAGCACAAACCATCTCCAGAAACTTATGCAGTTACCCCACTGCAGGCAACGCTCAGACTGGCCACCCCTCACGCCCACAGGCCTGGTGCTGATGTGGGGCATTCCAGGGCTTTGAGGTGCCCACTCTGCTGGAGGGTGGGAGAGGACAGCTGCTGCCAGGAGCCATCCTGCAGCCCAGCCCCTGCACAGCTTCTCCTCTGGGAGCCACCACCTTGGCAGAGGTGGGGTGGGAGCCAGCATCTTGAGTGTGGCAGGGCAGGAAAGTGAGACAGGAGAGATGCCCTCTTGAGTGTGGCCAGGAGGGCACTGAGGCGGCCCAGAGAGAGATGACTTGAAGATGTTCACTGTTTAGCCAAGAAAAAGCTCGTCTGGCCCTGGGGTGTATGTGAGGCTGCAACAGCTTTGCCCAGTGACAGCCACCTCAAACCAGGGCATGTGCTGCCATTGGCCATGCTCAGGAGTCTTCATCGTGCTGGTGATGTCCTCCGTGAAGGATTGGGCTGCAGCCCTCACCACCTAATGAGCATCCTCTGTCCAAGGACACCATCACCTTGTGTTTCCCTCACCTGGGAGGAGAAGAGAGAAAGAGGAGAGAGATCAAGACAAGGGAACTCCATGTCAACCAGACCCTGGTATGGCTTCTGCAAGCACTTAGGCCAGATGAGGAGCATGGAGCCTGCCATCCTCCAAGAAAGGTCTCCTGGCCCCAGGCCAGAGAGCAGAGCATCCATCTCACCTGTCTCCTTCCAGTGCAGCCTGCAGTGATTTCTTGAGCACTGCACTGCTCAAATCCAGAGCAGCAGCCAGGCTGCTCCGGTGGGCTGGGGTGACCTGGGATGGAGAGGAGCAAAGAGCTCAGCTTGCTGCACTGCCAGGTGCCCACCTGAGACCCCTTGGGCCAGGTGCTGAGTCAGCTGCAGCCCCAGCAGTCCCAAAGCCTTCCTCACCTGGCTTTGGTACATGGTGAGCACAGCTGTCACCAGCTGGGTGTAACCCAGAGACGTGGCAAAGGCCGAGGCTTGGCGGCACAGAGTCAGGACCAGGAGATCGAAGAGCTTGGGTGGCAGCACCTCCTGGAAGACAGCCACGATCAGGGAGAGCTGGTCCTGAGCTCCAGCACTGCTGGAGATGGCAAGGAAACTCAGGGTGGACAAGGAGGATCCCCTCACCTGCCGCCCCAGCACGGCCTGCACTACTGGCAGGAGTCTCTCTGACAAAGGCACCTCCAGGACCTGGCTGCAAAGGACAGAGAAGAGATGTGACAGCCAAATGGCCTCTCTGGTGCTTCTGAGCACCTGGACCCATCCAGGCAGGTGCAAGAGTTGAGGTGGAACTCCGAGTCCTGTAATCTTTTACCTTAGCACCAGCTGCACACAGTCTGGCTCCAAGCACTCCTCCACAAGTTCACACACCAGCTTGGTCTGCTCAGTGCCTGCAAGAGCAAAGCAGGAGAGCCTCCAGAGGCTGCCAAATCCATGAGCCCAACCCTCCCTGGCACCCCTTCACACAGGGGTGCATTCCAGTTGGGGCACACATGTTGTGGCCTCTTCTACTGTTCAGAATAATCCAGCTTCCTTTGCCTGTCTGCACTGGGGTTTAACTAGCATCAGTCCCTAGGAAAGAGGATGCTGCTAAGGCAGGGATTCATGTGGGACCCTCTTCTTGTGCCTGCAGAGCCACCCTGGAGCAGTTCTGTCCCCAGCATGAGGAGCTGTCAGAAACCCTCCAGCCCATGCAGGGATGGCAGCTGTACCCTGGGATGACTGCTGCTGGAAACCAAGCCAGCCTCCCACTCAGGTATCTGCAAACCTTTCTCACATCCTCACTCCCAAGTGTTCACCTGCCTAGATTAAAACCAGCACCATTCCTCCATTCACATTCTGGATGACAAATGTCTCCCATGAGACAGTTGGGCCTTCCCTTCCTGATGGTCCCTCTCCAGTTCCCTCAGTTGCTCCCAGAAGCAGCTGTGCCTGCTGCAAGCCCCTCACACCTTGCTCTGGCTCCCGCAGGACTGCAGCCACCAGGACCCGGCAGAAGGGCTGGGAATACTTGGAGCAGAACGAAGCAAGGGCAGCCATGAGGTGGCGAGAGGGTGGCTGGCTGAGGGACAGGACCTAGGGACAGAAAAGGCAAGAGGTGGGAATGGCAGTGAGGGCAGAGGGGTGCAGGAAACCTCTGCTGCCCTCACGCTTACCCGCCTGAGGAAGAGCTGCTCTGCCAGGACGGCTGCGCTGGTGTAGCTGAGATCAGGGCTGAGAGCCAGCAGCCAGCTGCAGAACCGCACCAGGAGGTGCTCTGGGCACGTGGAGAGCTGGAGGAAGGAGCACAGCCCCTCGAGCTGGGGACAGCAGAGGGGACAGGGACATTAAGGACAGCAGGAGGCTCTCCAGGGCACCCACAGTTGCTGCAAAGATGCTGAGGCTCACCTGGCCTGGAGAGCAGCTACTCAAGGTGTGCAGCTCGGGGGGGATGCTCAGATCCAAGTGCTAAAGGAAATGTGGTCCTTGAGTAACAGATCAGACAAGGCAACCCACACAGCACAGCTCCAGGTCTTTTCTCCTCCCCACTGCTCTCCCTGCTTCAGCTAGCACTGACCCTACAGGTCACAGAACCCCTGCAAGGTGGGGGAAGGTTTTACTACCTGAGCCCAGCAGGGGTCTTTTTATCCCACTCCAGTCATCCCTTCCCTTCCAGAGGCCCTGGCAGAGCCTCTTTAGAGCATCAGCGCCAAGAGAGATGTAGCGGCAACCACTTACGTTGGGCTCTTTCTGCAGCAGCATTTTCAGCCTTTGTCCATGTGTCTGAGGAAAATAAGATGAAGGAACAGAAATCAGACTGTAAAAGGCTAACTGGTTGAGAGGAGAAAGCAAACCCTGTCCAGTACCTGGAGAAAGGACTGGACTTCCACTGCCAGCTCTGCCTGGGAAGTCTTCCTGGGCTCCCTGGCCACTTCCTGTTGGGAGCTTTCTGGAGCAGACTCATCCAGCTTCTGAGCAGATCCATCCCCTGAAGGCTCCTCAGGAATCTCCTCTTCCATCCCTGCCACATCTGCACCCTCCTGTGTTCCCAGGGGTTCAAAGGCTTCCTCCTCCACCAGCGACCTCTTCGCTTCCCTCTCGTTCAACTCCAGGCTCTCCTCTGACACTTTCTTGCGCTTCCCACCTTGAGGCATGGAGTCAGCCCTGGCCCCAGCAGCACTGGGCTCCTTGCTGAAGCACCAGTTTGGTTTTCTTTGGCCCTCTGATTTGTTCAGCATGATTTTTTGGCACAGCCCCTTCAGCTGCTGCTGGCATGCAGAAGACAAAGGAGAAGGAGGTGGAGAGTGCTCCCCTCCCCTTGGTCCCTGCTGGAGCAGATTCCTCAGTGCCCGCACCCAGGGATCCAGATGGGAATCCTGCTCCACAGCCTGAAGCAGCTGGCTGAGGCAGACAGCTGGCACCACAGCTTGCACCACAAGAAGCAGGGAGAAGAGGTTCCTCTGGCAGAGAACAGGGAGCAGTAGCAGCCGTGGTTTGCTGGAGAAAGGGAAAAGCAACAGGTCAGAACAAACCCCCAGGTCCTTACTGCCCAGCCTGCCCCATGGAGCTGACTCTGGTGGGACTGGGAAGCAAGAGGAGGCAGCAAACACTTCGCCAGTTTCCAGACACAGGCTGGGAGACCAGCAGGTCACTGCTGCCATCCTTCACACCCAGGCTGCTGCAGGGACAAGGATGAGGCTGCATGGTGCCAAACTGAGCGGCCGACCACACCAAACCTCCCCAAAAGCACTGAGCTGTGGGAACACAGCCACTCACACAGCCAAGGTCTCCTCCAACCCCTCCAGTGTGGGCTCCTCAGCACACAGGGCCTCGGTGAAGGTCTGCCAGGGAAATGCCTGTCCAGGTCTCTCGCCAGCCTGGACCCGCTGCAGCATTCGGAGGGCAGCCAGGGTCCCGCAGGAGCTGGAGGCAAGCGTGTGGAGCAGCAGGCGACAGGGCTTGTCGAGGCTCTGCAGCCAGGGGGGCTGCATTGCTGCTGGGGGGCTCCACAGCCACCTGCAAGAGTCATAGGATATCTTTACAATCATCGAGTCCATCCCTTAACCCAGGTGATCCGTGGCCCTCAGCTCCAGATCTCCAGGGCTCTGAAACCCTTCTAGGGATGGGGACTCCACCACTGCTTTGGGCAGCCTGGGCCAGGCCTTGATAACCACAAAAGGGCAGAAATTGCTCCTCACATCCAATTTAAACCTCTCCCCACACACTGGGTGGCTATTTCCTCTCATCCTATTCCTTGGGAGAAGACTGGACTGCAGCTCTGGGGCCCTCCTCACCTGCATGCAGGCAGAATCCGTGGTCCTCTCATCACTGATGATGCAGATGGATTACTGAGGATCATGGTCAGGCCAGAGGATTCAGAGCTACTCTGAGCCTTCTAAAACCTCATTTCATTCACAGCTCCTTCATCACAGAATCCCAACATAGTGGGGTTGGAAGGGACCTCTGGAGATCATCCAGTCCAACCTCCCTGGCTAAACAAGGGCACCCACAGCAGCTTGCCCAGGATCACAATGCCCAGGGTGGGTTTGGAAGCTCTCCAGGTAAGAAGACTCCACAACCTCTCTGGACAGCCTGCTCCAGGCCTCCAGCACCCTCACACCAAAGAACCTTCTTCTCCTGTTTAGGTGGAAGCTCCTGGGTTCCAGTTTGCGCCCACTGCCCCTTGTCCTGTCACCGGGCACCAGTGAGCAGAGTCTGGCCCCAGCCTCTTGCTCCCCATCCTTTAGCTATTGATCAGGATTGACAATGCAACCCCCTGATGCCTTTCCGGGGGAGGCGAAAGGGGGAAGACGCAAGTGCTGCTGGCAGGGGTCCCCTCCAGCAGGACCTCCCCTCCCCAAGGGTGTGCCCCTCCTTCAGGCACAGATCGACTCCACATCCCCCAGGGGCCCCGGTGCTGGCCGCGCCTGGCCCCGCTTAGCAGCTCCCAGTAAACCCAGC
>VWYK01047311.1:112093-137680 GCA_013399775.1 Semnornis frantzii
CCTGGCCCCCAGCACCCAGCCCACCCATCCATTGAACTCCTCAACCCTGCCTCCCAAAACCCTGCCACACCCCCACCCCAGCGTCTCCCATGGGTGCACCATCATAGAGACAGTATTTGTGCCCCACTGCCCTGAGCCCCATCCAGCTCTCTCACCTCTCCCCTGCTTCCTGCTGGGGGTTCAGCCATCGGCATGGGGGTGGCTGATAACCACCAACCTATTGCCTCATCACAGCCCATCCCTGCAGCACCCTTCATGCCCAGAGCCACCCCAAACCAATGTTGTGAGCAGATGCCTCCCCCTGCCTGAAGGGGTTTCCTTCGTGTCAGCAGCACCCAGGCCTAGTGGGGCACCCCATGGCCCAGGCGGAGAAGTGGGTACCAGAAGCCTGTCTCTGCCAGGCTGAGAGCCCATTCAAGCACACAGAGCTCCTCATCGTCCTCATCAGAGTTCTCCAAGACGAAGGCACTCTCCTGCACCAGGGGAGAGAGGGTGAGTCCTGACCCTGAGCTGCACTGCAGGGTTCTGCGGTGCCCCAGGCCCTGGACAAGACCCTTGCTTACAGCAGGCATGGCGGGGCCCTGCCGCCTGTGCTGTGGCCGGGCAGCGGGCAGCTCGTGCAGGTAGATGCAGTCTGACTTGAACGGGCAGCGGCCACGGTTCTGCACAAAGAACTTGCACCGGATCTTCCTGCGGGATCCGAAGCCCAGCTGTGAGCGGAACTCCCACGACAGTGCAGAGCCCTCAGCCTAGTGCCCACCATGCCAAGCACTCACCCCATCTGCGCCTTGAAGGTCTGGATGAGCTTCTCCTTCTCGCGCACATCTGAGACCCAGTACTTGTGAGGGATGTAGTAACCGGAGGTGATCCGACATTCTGGGCAGGCCCTAGGTGAGGGGAGTGGGTGCAGGTGGGTGTCCCACAAAGGGAGGAAGGAGCACAGGTGCAGCATCCTTGCTGGGTGGTCCTACCACCACAGCCTCATCCAACAGCCCTGTCCCCATCACAGCTTCTCCCAGAGAATCATTTCAGTTGGAAAANGTGCCCCTCCTTCAGGCACAGATCGACTCCACATCCCCCAGGGGCCCCGGTGCTGGCCGCGCCTGGCCCCGCTTAGCAGCTCCCAGTAAACCCAGCCGGGCAGTCACTCACCGCGGGGAGCAGACAGAGAGGCGACGGAGGGTAAGCTGCCCGCTGCCTGCCCCCGGGAGAAGTATTCCGGTGGCACCGTGACCGGAGGCAGGCGCCACTTCCGGTCCCGCCCCCCGGGAAAAGCGCGCCACGTACGCAAATGAACCCGCGTGCAAATCCCCGCCTCAGGCGGACGAACCCTTACGGCCCATGCAGGACCCCGGGGATCGGGGCTGCCCCCCGCCGGAAGAAGAGCCTGCAGGCAGCGCTACCTTAGTAGCCCATTTTGGTTTATTTCAGCCTTTCCAGCTCTGGTTAAAAGCAGGTTAAAACAGTGCCCCGCAGCTCCCTCCATCCAGCCCCACGTNACACCCTGGACTGCCAGGTCAGGGGGATCACTCCAATCCCAAAGCCAGATCATCAGACCCAAGGAGAGATTTCAGGGTGCAGAAGGGATGTTGGTGACCACCCTGCCATGTCCCCATTGCCACTCACTTGATGACCGCGCTCTGGAAGCCTCGACTGCGGCGCCACTTGCGGATGCAGCCCACGCAGTATGCGTGGGCACAGTTTGGGAGGATCCCAAAGAGCCTCTCTTCTGGCAGTGGCTTCTCGTACACCCGATCCATGCAGATGCCGCACACCACGGCCTCGCTCCGAGCCCTCAGCACCGTGGTGGTGATGGGTGCTGCTGTGGTGCCTGCCTCCGCGGGCACCTGCGAGCACAGCAGCACAACACTGCAGCCCCTGGCTGCACCACTGCCCCCATTGCAGGAATGAAGCAGGGTGACAGAGCCTGCCTGGCAGCAAGAGACCCCCCAAGCCCACCTCTGCAGGGTCAGTCCACGTTGCTGCCTCCAGCACAGCCTTTTGAGGGTCAGAGGATTTTGTTTCAAGTTCTGACTGCTGCAGCTGGGAGCCTGCAGGCAGCGGAGCTGTTAAGAGGGTTGAAGCACATCTTGCCCCACCGGCAGGGAAGCAGACTAGCTGCTCAGAGAGCAAGGGCTTAACGGTTAAGCATCCCACCCAAGAAAACCCGCTGCTGGGAGAGCTTTCCACAGCCCCAGCTGTGTGGGGTGAAGAACTTGGGTCACGGGATGCTTTGGACAGCCTAGCACCTACCTGAGGCACCCTGAGCTTGTGCTGGGACAAATCCTTCACCGATGGCCCCATCGATGATGTTATCAGGTGTTGGGGTCTTCTCCTTGCCTTTCTTTTCCTCCTTAACCTCCATGCTTGCAAACTTTAAGGCCAGGTGTGTCATGCCGGGGCCAGGCTGGGGTGTGCCACGCTGGGTTCCCCACCAGCCCTGGGCCACTGCCACAGGCGTGCGGCTGTGCTCCAAGCCCCAGCAGGCAGGGAGCGTGGTGGGCACAGAGCCATAGCGGGTCCCTGCAGACACAGGCTGCTCTTGGAGGTGCTCATAGCTGGAGGAGCCCGTGGGCGGACGGACAGACAGACAGAGAGTTTCGTCAGCGCGGCATGCCCCCTCCTGGCTCCCAGTCCGTCCTTGTGGCATCAGCCCACCCCTCGGTGGTCCTTACCTGCACCGCTCTCCGTGACTGCAAAACCCACTCTGGAAGTACCTGCAGACCTGCGCTGACTTTCTCTCGTGTGAGAAGCGGCAGCTCTGGCCCCAGCGACAGAATCCGCGGGCAAAATTCCTGCCAGATGGAAAAGCCAGGGTCAGCCCCTGCTCCACTGGACGCTCCAAACCCCTGCTGGGTACCAGCTTTGTTTGGATGGAGCCCTGTTTTTGGAGCCCCCAGGCTGGTGTTTGGGCTTAGAAGCCTCACCATGGGCTCTTCCTGCCCCATCCAGTTTCATGCCCTGGCTAATTCCAAAGCAAGGGAAACCCAGGGCCGGGCTGGCCAAGTGGACTCGAGGAGACACTGCACAAGCCTGGGGGAGCCTTTGCTGTGGCTGGGGGAGCATGGAGAAAAGATAGGGGGGAGGAAAGGCTGGAGCAGTCCTCATCTCCCCTTAGGGCAAGGAAAAGCACAGGAGAGCCCTAAGCTTGGGGCTGGCAGGGAGGGGTTGCTTGGCCAGAGACTTCTAGCTCTGGAGAGGGGGCAGCTGGATGGACAGACTGTGCCCTCCAGGCACATTCCACCTTCCAGGGGGAATGAGCGGGTGCGGGAGGGGTTCAAGAGCATCACAAGTAATTTTCTGTCCCCACAACGAGGAGCCCACAGCCCCATCTCCAGACACTCTCCCCCAAAAGCTGCTCCCAGTTGCCCTCCCCGCAGAGCCCTACCTGCACAGGGGTCTCGCACAGCCCCCCTGGGCCCTTAACGCCCCAGGTGCCACAAGCGAGCCTGACTCCATCTCCTCCTTGGCGAGCAAGTGGGCTGGGCCACCTCCCAGGGCTATTTATGGCAGTGGCTGGTGCCCAGGTTTTGGCAGGGATAGGGTTAATCTCCATCCCAGTAGCTGTATTTTGGATTTAGGATGAGAACGCTGAGATAACAGCTGAGGTTTAGATGTTGCCAAGCAGAGTTTACACTGAGTCAAGGACTTTTCAGCTTCTCATGCCCTGCCAGTGAGGAGGCTGAGGGGGGCCACAAGAAGCTGTGAGGGAACACAGCAGGGATGGCTGATCCAAACTGGCCAAGAGCTATCCCATGTCGTTTGATGTTTGGGACCTCTGGAGATCATCTAGTCTGACCCCCTCCTTGCTAAAGGAGGGAACCCACAGCAGCTCACCCAGGATCACAATGCCAGGGAGGTTTGGAAGCTCTCAGAGAAGGAGACTCCACAACCTTTCTGGGCAGCCTGCTTCAGGCCTCCAGCATCCTCACACCAAAGAAGCTTCTCCTGTTCAGATGGAAGCTCCTGGGTTCCAGTTTGTGCCCAGTACCCCTTGTCCCGTCACTGGGCACCACTGAGAACAGTCTGGTCCCAGCCTGTTGCTCCCCGTTCATTAGCTCTTGCTGAGCACAGATCAGATCCCCTCTCAGGCTGCTCCCCTCCAGGATCAACACTCCCATGGTTCTCAAGCCTTTAATCTTTTCCCCTCAGAAGCTTACCAGCCACTGTTGGGCTCTCCCAAGTCTCTCACGAACTGGAGAGCCCAGAACTGGGCCCAGTGCTCCAGAGGAGGCTTCACTAGGGCAGAGGGGAAGCACAACCATTTCTTCATGCACCCCAGACCACTGGTCTTCTTGAGGGGACATTGCTAGTTCAGGTCTCCCCAGAGCTGCTTCCCAGCAGGTCTCTCCTCACCTGTACTGCTGCAGGGGTAGGACCCTACACTTGTCCTTGTTGAACTTCATGAGGCTCCTTCTGCCCAATTCTTCAGCCTGGTCAGGTCTCACTGAACAGCAGCACAGCCTGACAGGGTCTCAGCCACTCCTCCCAGTTGAAGTTCATCAAGTCTCCCATTGCCTTTGCTGGAAACCCCTTCAGGGACAGCCCCCCAGGGTCCAAGAGCAATCCCATGGAGAAAAGCTGGATGCTATAAGATTCTTAAATATTTAGTTTGGATTTATTTAAGTCAAGTCAGTCTGTGGACACTGTTTATATTATTAAAAACACTTGAAGTTTTGTCCTGCTAGCAAAAATAGACATTTCAGTTTGAGGGTTGTTACACTGTCAAGGAGGGATGAGCAAAAGGTTCCCCAGGTGCTGAGCACGAGGCCCACGTGCTGGCCATGGCGGGGCTGCCAGCGGCGCCTTTGGGCTCCATCCAGCACACACCCAGCACACGCAGCCCCCAGTGCCTGCCCTGAGAGGGCTTCAAAGTGCTTTAGAAACGGTAATTCATGAGACCCCTGCAAGGTAGGGAGGGAAAGAGGCTGGGGGGCAGTGGGAAGGGAAACTGAGGCATGGCAAGGAGCTGGAAGGTGGCAGCAGAGTGGGTTTGGGATCAGCCAGCCCTGTGACAGAGAGGGGATGCCTGGAGCAATCCTCTTGGGCTTTTAAAGGAATTATTGCACCAGGGAAATCTGCTGGAGTGGAGGGAAAGAAAGCAAACCTGACTCATTTGCTCCCACCGCCCCTCCTTGGGCATGTCAGTATTTAATAAGGCTGCTGGTCGATGGGGACCACGAGGAAGTGCCACTTCTGAGGCCAGACACCATGATGCCGAGAGGGGACTGAGCCCTCCCTGTGTCTGTCTGCTCTCCTGCAGCGACCTCCCTACGCAGGGGTGCTGAGCACTGGTGGCACTGGAGCCTTTCACTGCAGCTGCCAGGAGATGTGAGGTAAAATCCCAGAAGGGCTCTGGGTTTAGGTAGACCCCAAGGCCTGGAGCTGTCCCTCACTCAGAATGGTGATGCAGGAGGACAGGGCTGCTTCCACAAGCCAGCTGTGCTCACCAGGAAGCTCCTGCTCATTGAGCATCCCACATGCTCCCTGCCTTTTAATGACCACTGGCACCTGTACTGTGCTTTACAGCTGCAAAGCTCTTTGCAACCAGTGCACCACTAAACCCTCATGCTCCCATTCACAGCAGGTGACAAACCAGCTCCTCTTCCCAGAGGGGAAACTGAGGCAGTGCACTTGACAGCCAAGTCAAAGCCCTCTCAGCATCATGAGCACCATGGCCTGGCTGTGGCTTTGTTCTTGTTGGTGTCACTGCCACCCAAACCCTGACCAGTCAGTCCTGGGCCTGCCCTCAGCCCTGCACAGACCCTTCTGGTGACTCACACCTGCACAGGACAGCCTGGGAGGGAAGCACACAGACAGGGAATTTTTAAGTCGACCCTTTTCCTTTCCACCTCTCCATTCCTCCCTCTCTCATACTGAGAGACCGAAGGGCAGCCTCCCTCTGAAACTGGGGTACCAGGAACAAGGGCTCCCACACAGCCCCTGGGAGAAAGCAAAGGTCACACCATCCCCGATGGGAGACAGGAAGCAAGGGGGTGAAGCCAAAGGTCTGTGCTAGGACAGCCCTACCCATCTCTGGCTTTTCCTTGGGAAAGAAAGGAACATCCTTTCACAAGTCCTGGACTGGGCAGCTCAGGACTCTGCATTTGGAGTGCAGTAAGAGAAAGGAAATAAAGACAAGCTCTAAGTGCTGCTGCTGACCCCACCGGACACCTGTGCTGTGCTCAGGTCTCCTAAGGACCAGAGTTTGCCCCACTGCAGGCTGCCACAGGAACCCTCGGTCTGGGCCACCTGAACCCTTCCAGAGGCCCTGGGGAGCAGCTGAAGAGCTGAGGCCACAGTAACGGAAACAATAGCTTATGGTTTGCCTTTGTGGAGGTGCCAGGGTGGGAAGGCCTGGCCCAGCAGCTGGTGGCTGCCTCACAGCATCTCACCCCTGTGTACCGTAGGTCGGGGTCAGGTAGAGAAGTTTCCAGAAGAAAATAGAAGACATGGGGAGAAGTTTTCTTTGTTTCTGTACAAAGTCTTGGTGGGAATCCATGGCTTCATTCTCATAAATAACAGGGTCTTAGTACATGTCCTTGTAGATCTCCTGCAGAAGAGGGTGCAGAGACGTCTCTGTCTCTGTCTTCTTGATCTTCTGCACCAGCTGGGCGTGCTCTGTCACCAGCTGCCGCAGGTCAGCCATCTTCTGCAGCAGCTTGGGGAAGAGGTACTGAGCATCAGGGTGGTTGGACTGCAGGTGAAACTCCAGCGCCTGCAGGATGTTGTCTTGAATCTCCTCCACCTGCTTCACGTTCATCAGGCCAGGACGGTCTGTGCAGGGGAAGCATGGAAGATGTAGTGTTAGGGTGTGGCCCTCCAAAGCACATGCTCCTCACTGGGGAAAGGAGATGGGAGCTGTAGCCCACCCACCATGATTCCAACCTCAGCTAGGCAGGGGGAGACAGCATATGAGAAGGAAATGCCACTTAAGAGAATCATGGAATCCCAGACTGCTTTGGGTCGGAAGGGACCTTAAGGTTATTTAGCTCCAATCCCCCTGCCTGACACGTCCTACTAGACCAGGTTGCTCAAGGCCCTGTCCAACCTGTCTTTGAACACTTCCACTTTTATGCTCCTTGCTAGAAGGTCCAAGCTTGTTAGGCATCACTGCCATGGAGAAACTTTGGTTTCACTTCTTCTCTCATCCCTCTAAGACACCCACGGCTGACTTCAAGGCCAGCTGCAGCTCAGCCCACCCCAAGCCACTTGCTGGTTAGGACTCTTGCTGGCGCTGGCTCACCTCCGCAGAGGATGATGGCAGCCACAAACAGGGACAGGTCGCTGTCGTCCAGCTCCAGCGCGTTGAACTTCACAGCAAACTCGAACTTGGGCTCCATGATCTCACTGAAGGGCTTGCGCAGGCTGCGCAGGAACTCGCGGGTGACGAAGCCGTTGCCGTTGGCCACCAGCAGCCCGTCCTTGTTCATGATAGAGGCCAGCATGGCAAAGATGGCCTCGTGCACCCCGTACTTGAGCAGAGTCACCTGGTCGTTCAAGTAGAGGCCTACGAAGCTGGGGATGCTCTTGGCGAACTCGGTGAGCTCCCGCACGGTCTCCACCGTGGTGCACTGGCAGCGGTAGAAGACGTGCACCCCAATCTCCTTGTAGGGGGGAATGCCATTCACCAGCTGCTTCCACACCAGCCCCTTTTCTGCCTGCCACAAGGTGTCCATGTCATGGATCACAAAAGGCTGCTTGAGAAAGAAGCAAGCGGTCAGGACCCCATCGCAGGGACTTGAGACACCATCTCTGCCAAGGACACTGGCACCTGCCAACCCCGTGTGTTGTATCCCTGTTGGGACTGGCAGTGCCAGGCAATCTGAACCCACCCACCACAGCCCGAGTGGGCAGAGCAACAAGAATGCTCCCAGCGAGAGGCAGAACGTGTGGCGTCTGCACCTGCAGGCAGCTGGGAACTGCTGCCTTTGGAACAGCTACAGGAGGAGACCTGCAGCACCTCCCAGAGAACAGCCCCCCCTGACTGGGCATGCCCAGCCCCACTGGTGCCAGGGAGAGAACTCACTGGGGTGCTGCTGGCCTTCCCAGTCAGGATGCCTCTCGCTTTCTTTTTGGTCATGTTGAAGTTTTTCAGGTAGGCATTGTAGATGTGCTTGGAGAAAGCTTTCAGGTCAGCCACCTGTGGGTTCTGGCAGCTGACCTCGCTGGCTGTCAGCCCTGCCACCAGCTTCCTCTTCTCTGCCTCTGGCATGCGACCAAAGCGGATTGCTGTGAGTGGGGCAGAAGTGGAGAGTCAGGACAGTGGGGGTGATCCCAAGAGGTCTGCTGGTGAACACCTCCAGCTACACAACATGATGCACCTCCAGGGCTGCAGACCCTCCAGCATCAACACCTTCGTGAACCAGCCCCATTATTGCCACCTTCACCAATACACCATTTACGCTCTAGGCCCTTTCCCAAACCCTGCTTCCCACATAAACATCTTGGTTTGGCCAGGGACGTGATGGCTACACCTGAAGATTAATAATCCCAGCACTGAAGAGTAATCTGTGTGTCCAGTTCCCTCTGAGTCAACCCATAAAGGACAGTCATGCGCCAGCAGCCAGCCTGCACAGTGAGAACCACAGAATTACTTGGGTTGAGAGGGACCATGGGCCAGGGCCCATGGGCAGGGACACCTCCTACTAGACCAGCTTGCTCAAGGCCTCATCCGAGCTGACCTGAATGAGCACCCCCTTTTCATACAGAAGAAGGGGATGGAGAGCTAAAGGCCCAAAGCCCTGGGTTTGGAAGATGATCTCCTCCTGGCAAGCAGAGAGCTGTGGGATGAAGCAAACCCTTGAGAGGGGGGCAGGCAGCAGTGTGTCACACACGCACCATTGTGTGACATGCCCAGTGAGAGGCACTTCTGGAAGCGGCAGTACTGGCACTTGTTCCGGTTCTTCTTCTGGATCTTGCAGCTCCTCTCACACTTCTCATACTCCAGCTTCATGCGGATCGTCCGGCGGAAGAAGCCCTGTGAGCAAGTGGTACAGAGAGGGATGTGGAGCAGGGGCAGCAGGGGGACAAGAGAACAGCAGCATTAGCACTTGAGGGTTGGGACCAGGCTAGTTTATTGTCCTCAGGAGCCTCGTGGAGGGTCAGCTGAGTGAGGAGGGGGAGCTCTGGGTCTCTCTGGCACAAGCAGAGTCCCTGTCTCAAGGAGAGGTGGTGGAGTGGTAGAAGGGGGCTGCAGAAGAGAGCCTGTGGTGCACTGCCCTGGTGCCAGCCCCACGTATGTCATACTGGAGGCAGCCAGCAGGGAGGGATGGAGGAACGAGCCGCGGGCTGGCCCCAGCCTGCAGGAATGTCTGGCAGGCCCTGGGCCACTAACACAGGCCCGCTGGCATCTGCTGTGGGAGAAAGGATTTCAGAGGCATATCCAGAATGCAGCCGGTGATCCTGTTGGAGATAAAGGCAGCTCACTGCTGATCTGCAGCACTGACAGCATCTCTAACAGCAAAGCTGGGGTTCCCGGCTGGGTGTGGTGGGATTTGCCTTACAAAGTGAAGATGATGGGACAAGATCTGGGCCATGTGCAACATTGCTGTCTCCCCTAGGACAGCATTTCTGTCCCCACCTGTGCTCCCTGCACCCTCTGGGGACAGGTTGCAAATGAGTGTTTTTTAAAAAATCCCTCAATCCCACATGTCTGTCTTGGTGGAAATCTGCTTGTCTGAAGAGACAGGATGGTCCCTGGGGGCTAACCTCTGACAGGCACTGCTGAGTCCACCCCCCCTGGGGCATCCATACCTTGCAGCCCTCACAGGCGTGGACGCCGTAGTGGAACCCTGAGGCTTTGTCCCCGCAGACCCTGCACTCCACGTTCAGCACTCCCAAGGCTGCCTCCTCACAGCCCATCTGCAGCTGGTCCGACAGGGAGGGAGACGAGCTCTGCGAGAGGTCTGCAAGCACACAGAGGGTGTCCTTGGCTGTAGCAGCCACAAGCCCAGCATCACGTTTAACTCCAACAGCCATGGGGCTGATGAGGGGCATCCAGCAGTGAGGTTGCATCTGGACAGTTAACCTCCAAGATCAGGCACTGGCTGCAGGCAGATGCCATGCACAGAGCCAAGAGTGCCTCCAGCAGCTGAGAGACTCGACCTCAATGCTGCTTTCTTCCCTTCGGCACCCATGTCTAGGCAAGGAAACCCAACCAGCAAATTTTATAATCCCCAGCTGGCAGGCAACTGGCACAAGGCTGCCCAGCTGGAACAGCCAGAGACTCTTTAGCAGCAACAAACCCTCTCCTCCAGCTCCTACAATCAGTTTGCACTGAGGACTTCAAGCAGTGGCCAGGGACACATTGTCAGGCACCCCGGGAGCCCCCTTGCTCTGGAGCACAATTGCACTGGCCTGTCCTTCAATTTTTATCTCCCAACTCGCTGCCAAGGGCCAGGCTGTGACCACACAGGGAGGAACAAGCCTCTCCAGAGCTTTGCTCTTGATGCATTATCTCACAAAGGGAAGAGATTAAAACAAGCCAAACTCCTCTCCCAGGCAGGCCCTCTGCCCTTGCAAGCTGAGCACCCTGCTGCAGGCCCTGGCTGCTCCCCTGGCTCCACTCACCTGTGTAGCTGCTCGATGGCAGCGAGCTGTCTGGTCCTCCACTTGGATCTGAGGCTCCGCTTGCCGCTATCAGTGCCTCTTCCTCCTCCTCTTCCTTGACCTCAGGTACTTCCTCCTGTAGTTGTTCCATAATTGATCACCCCTCAGTGCCAAGACTGCAGTCCCTGTCATAGCTCTGGCATCATCTGCATCTAGCCGAGATAGACCCTACCAGGCTGTCCCTGCTAGCCTGTGGGACAGGAGAAATGAGACAGGTCAGCTGGCAATGGCATCCACATCGAGCACTTCAGCAGCAGAGCTGTAACCACACTGGTGTTCTTGGGGGAGCTGGGGTTGTTTGGAGAAAAGGAGGCTGAGGGAGACTTTCTGGCTCGCTACAACTTCCTGCAAGGAGGTTGGAGCCAGGTGGGGGTTGGTCTCTTCTCCCAAGGAACAAGTGACAGAACTAGAGGAAGCAGCCTCAAGTTGTGCCAGGTGAGATTCACGTTAGACATGAGGAACAGTTCTTCCCCAGAGGGGATGTCAAGCCCTGGAACAGCCTGCCCAGGGCAGTGGTGGTCTCCTCATCCCTGGGTTTCAAAGCCCTGCAGATGTGGTGCTGAGGGACATGTGTTGGTGGTGATCTGGCAGTGCTGGGTTAAGGGTTGGGGGTAATAACCTTAAAGCTCTCTTCCAACCAAAATGATTCTATGGTTCTAGTCCTGCTCAGCTTTTCCTCCTCATCCAGGCCCACAAGCAGTACCTGGAGCCTTTCACGGGTCACTTTGGTATAAACACTCTGTAGGACTCAAGGAAGCAAAACTCCACCAGAATCTTATTTAAAGGCCAGCAAAGCCCTGACACCACTCAAGGCTCCCCAGCTTCCAAAGTCCCATAGCAGAAACAGTGCTCCAGACAACAGGGCTCCGTGCCTATGGGTGGGAGGTGCTGGGGGAGCAGGGCACAGCGCAGCAGCAGGCAGTGGCCGAAAGCCCCCGAACTGTTCAAACCGCCTGCAGACCGACGGCTTCCTGCCGGCCCCTCTTCTCCTGCCGCTTCCCACCGCAGTGCTGCCAGCTGCAGCCTTCGTGTTTATCTGCACTGCTCCTGCTGTAACTGGTCCCAGCTCCCCTGCCAAGAGCCGCCGGGCCAGACGTGTTCCTGCCGCTCCGCACGCAGCCGCCGGGCCGAGCTCAGCCCCGGGGCCCGGCGGCGAACCGGCGGAACCGCGTGGCCAGCCCCGTCCTCATCCCGGGCTTCCTGCGCCAGGAACGGCCGCGGCCTCCCCCCGGCGCTTCCGCCCCTTGTTTGCCTGAATCCGTCCCAAACAGCCCTCGAAAAACTCCAGCTGTGAGTCAGCACCACGGCGTGGCAGAGCCTCCCCACCTCCCTCCTCGCCACGCCAGAGCTCACCTCAGCAACCAGCTCCCACTGCAGCGCCCCAGCACTCATCTACCTCCAGAGCCTGATTCCTAAACGGACGTTTGCTGCAGTAATCAGCATCTGAGGCCCGAGTTATGCAGAATGGCATCCACTTCCTTGAAGGAGGGATTTTTAAGTGGAGAAACATCCATCAGAAAAGCCACTGACACCCAGCTTCCACCAGGAAGAGCTCCATTTCCAGACGCAAGTTAAACTGATGCAGCATCTGCCAGCCCGCAGACTGAAGGGAGCAAACAACTCGCACAAGGGTGACCAGCTGGGATGGTTTGTGACCCACACCCAAAGCCACAGCACAGCGCTTGCTGGGGTAGGGCAGGAGCAACCCAGGACCCTGGGCTAGTTTTCCCTCCCACAGCAGACCCTCCTGCCTGGCACTTCAAGCCTGAGCCACAGTCAGCAACTTGGACTCCCTGGGAAGGTGTCAGCATCGAGCAGGGTCAGAGCTCCCTGCAACAGCAAGCAAGGAGCCGAGGGAGGGGACAAAAGGTGCCAGGAGGAGGATGAATGCAAACCTGTCACAGAGCCAGCACACACAAGTCACCTCCTGGAGATGTGCTTTGGTTTTTCCCTGCATGCTGGGAATTCAGACTCCAGGAGATGGAACTGCATCAAGGAGAGGGGTGCTTGGACGAGGGCAGAGCTCTGCTCCCTTCCTGTGCCTCTGAGGAGCACTAAGGGACCATTGAAGGGCTGTGTTATCCTTGGCCTCTTCTCACACTCCCCGCGTGGTGGGATATGGCACACGGGCAGGAAAACCTCTTCATGGGAGCTGGATCGTTCTGAGGCTATATAGAGATGAGTGCACAAACAGCAGGGAAAGGCTTTTGCCTGGAACGGCAGGCAGTGAGGGAAGCTTGTGGCAGGAGAAACTAGTCTACAGCAGAAAATACATCCAGCAGCAGCTTAATGAGCTTCTCATTAGCTCTCCTTTGTCTCTGGTACCCAGCACAGGACACTCCCTTTAAACCCGCTGCAGGCAGAGACCTCTGTTTCACCCCAGATGCCTTGTGGCACATTCCTGTTGGGATAACACAGGCACATTCCTTCCCCTGCATCCTTGGCACACTGTCATCCATCCAGTGGGTCCATTCAGGGCTGTGCACTCCCAGGGTGGCAGCGAGTTTGTGACAATGCAGCTTGCTTCACAAAACCCAGTCCCAGCACTGGGCTTGGACTTGGTCAGGCCAGAGAAGCAGGAAAGCAGAGGGTGAGAAATACAGAAGCTCCAGTTAAGGCTCCCTAGGTGCATCCAGACACTAGGGGGAGGATTTGGACCCCACCCATCAGGAGTGGCTGGAGAGCCTGAGAGAGAAAAGCTTTCAGCAGCAGGCTCTGAAGGCATCATTTTAATATCTCCTTGCAGGTCAAGAGTACAGGGGCCTGAGCAGAGGGAAGCTGTGAGAGCTGTTTGCACACCTGCACTCCCCTTGGCTGTTCCCCTGCTCTCCCAACGAGAGACAGGCAGAGGAGGACAAAGGGACTGATTTGAGCCTTTGGCAGATGAAAGGCCACGGCAGCCACTGCCCGAGGCAAAGGCAGGGTATAGGCTGTGCCCCTGCACCTCAGCGTGCAGAGAGCTGGCCTGGCAGGGCCCCCCAAGCGATGTGGACACCCAAGCCCTCCCCTCCTGGCCTCCTCTGTTCCCTCATGAGCTCTGTGCTTCAGAGTGAAGTACCCTAGAAAGCTGCAACTCCCCAGAGGCTTGTCCAAGTGCAAGGATGGACCTGCCCTGCCTATGTGGCCATGGGCAGCAGTGTCACAGTACTGTGTCTTTGTGGGACAGCACTGGGGGGGCAGAGGATGGCCAAAGGGCTCACCTTGACCACAGGACTTCTCCATCTCTTTGGTGCCTCCACAACCAGCTGCCAGCAGGCAGAGCCTGATCTCCTTTTGGCTCAAAACCCCCATGTCAGAGCCTGGCACACCAGCTTCGAGCTGCAGAAGGGCAGACTCCTGCCTGGTGCAGCCACCCCCTTTTTCCATAGGCAGCTGTCACAGGGCAGAAATGGAAAGAGAGGATGGAAACAAGCACAGGGACCATGAATTCCTTCCTAAACCTCTCCAGAGGATCTGGCAAAGCCATTTCCCTTCCTCTTCCTACAGGATGGGAACAAGCAGGAGGGCAAGAATCTCATGACTCGCTCTGCCCTTGCATCAATCCCTGCTCCAAGAAGCTTTGGCAAAACCCTGACTGAGCCAGAAGCCTCCTCCCAGGAGCCTGCAGCCAGACATGGGTGGGTTTGTTTGCTGGCTCTGGACTTGGGCAGATGCCTGCTGGCTGCCCTGCTCCTACACTGGAAACATCATGGACAACAGGTTTGTCTTTGCTAGAAGTAGAGGCTGGCATCTATGCCAAGCTAAACCATCCAGCAGGGATGGGATGAGAGATGTGGCATAAAAGGAGGAGGGGGAAAGCCCCAACAAACTGCAGTGAAAGTTAAAAGGAGACAAATCTTCAGTGTGGATCCCCTGCAAGAAGGCAACACTGTCCAGAAGTGACCAAGATCATAGAATGGGTTTGATTGGAGGGACCTTTAAAACTGATCCAGTCCAACCCCCTGCAGTCAGCAGGGACATCTGCCACTAGAGCCCCAAGCAACCTGCCCTGGGATGGTTCTAGGGGTGGGGCATCTCCCACCTCTCTGAGCAACCAGGGACAATATCCAAGACTTTCAGGATACTCCAAATCCACCAATATGCAGCTTGCACCCTTTTGGCCCAGCAGCTCACTGGTGGTTAGAATGCAGACCTCAAAGCCAAGTTCAGAGAAGCAGAAGTACAAACTAGTAAAGAAGGGCCCAGTTTGCCATTGTCTGTGCAGAGTGGTGGGGTGATGTGACCAGAAGCCTACACAGAGTGAATGAATTGTCATAAGAATCATAGAATGGTTTGGATTGGAAGGGACCTCAAAGACCATCCAGTTCCAACTCCCCTACCATAGGGCAGGAATACCTCCTACTAGACCAGGCTGCTCAAGGCCCCATCCAACCTGGCCTTAAACACCTCCAGGCTGGGGCTGCTCCCTCCCTGGAGATGTTCAAGGCCAAGCTGGACGAGGCCTTGAGGGACCTGTTTGAGTGGGAGGGGTCCCTGCCTATGGCAGGGGGTTGGAACTGGATGATCCTTGAGGTCCCTTCCAACCTAAACCATTCTATGATTCTATTACTAAGAAAAGCCACGAAAGAACTGAGCAAATGCTGCAATACAGGAGAAGTAACCGAGTGCCCAAACTAGGAGAGACAAACATAGAACTCATGTTTGTTTTAGCTGCTGAAAGATCAACAACCCCCCTCATTAGCTAATGAGATCCCAGCAGCACTTACCACCCAAATGCTTCCTCCCTTACTCAAAGTCTTGGCCACAAGGCAACCCTACATGAGGAAATAAACTACTAGAGCCAACAAGGAGTCCTTCCCTGCAGCCCTGGCCAGCTACTGACACTCAGGAGCAGATTTTGAACTTGAAGCATCTGCCCCAGCCCTGTGATCTTCCCTCCAGCACTGTTGTATGTGGGGTCCTGTGTTTCACCCAGGACAAGCCCAGCTGAGGAGGCAGCAGGGTGCTGCCAGAGCCTCTGCTGCCCTGTTGCTGCTCATTACTCAGGAACATGTGACAGCAGGAGATTCCCTGCTTGTCTCCAGCAGCCAGGCTTGCCAAAATGAATCACACATCTACCACATGGTTTAACCCCCTCCTTCCTGGACACTGAGGAGGGAAAAAATAACGGAAAGAGGTTTAAAAAGTTACAAAACTCAACTGCTTCTTCTCCTTTTGTACCAGCACTGACACTGGCTCCCAGACTAGGTCATGGAGTTTTGCTCCCAAAGCAGCTTCCCATGTTCTCACCTGGGCTAGGTCTCTTCAGGTTCTATCACAGAACCAGAGGCATATCAGACTTTGGGCCATAAACTCCCACGTTTGAAAGAGATCTAACAGGCTGCTCCTCTCCTTCAGTTCACCCTCCAGGAGCTGCAGGTGTCCCTGGCTCCAGCAGATTCAAGCACTCATCAGACATGGTCTGGAAGCTTGAGACAGCAGAAGCTGGGGGGAGATCAATGCTTCTCCACCAACCATCCCCACACACTTTTGCAGCAGGGAGACTCCCTGCCCTCTTCAGCCTCTGATGGGTTCTGTGACTGCCTCTCATAGAAGGGGTAGCAGCAGGGGCACAACGAGGAGCTGAGCAGCTGTTACCCCTTATCCAAACTCCTGCCATGACCTTCAGCAAATCCTGGCAACTCCCACACCTCCATTTCCTTCATCACCAAAAAAAAAAAAAAAAAAAAAAAAAAAAAAAAAAAAATCCATCCACAGGACTCTCAGAGTGCTTCCTTCCTGATCCCTTCCTCCCTGCATGAGCTCAGGGCTGTGCTCTGGGAGCACAGCGGAACACCTCAGTGCCAGGCGCCTTTGTTTGCTCCTGAGGAGTGGATCCTGACACCTGTTTGCAGTCACGCTCCTGAGCCTGGCTCCTGGCCCCAGGTCAGCACTAGCACACTGCTTGTGACCATCTCCTTCCGTTGTACATTCCTAGAACAAGCCTTTCCAAGATTACTTTCAGCAAAGAAACCTGGATCATGGAATGATGGAATGGCTCAGGTTGGAAGGGACCTCAGAGATCAGCTACTCCAACCTCCACAGCCACACACTTCTCAACTAGACTCAGCTGCTGAAGGTCCCATCCAGCCTGGCCTTGAACACCCTCCAGGGAGAAGACAGCCACAGCCTCTCCTGGGCAGCCTATGCCAGAGTCTCACCACCCTGGTACTGAAGCACTTCTTTCCTCAGATCCAGTCTAAAGCTGCTCCCCTTCAGCTTCAAACCATTCCCCCTTGTCCTGTCTCCAGACAACCTCAGGAAAAGTCCTCCTGCAGCCTTCCTGGAGGATCCCTTCAGGTGTTGTGTTGTGCTGTCAACTAGCACAACAAGCAGATATTATTTGTGTTGTGCTGTCAGCTCAGGGCAGCCCAGAGCACCCCGAGACAGGAGGGGCACATGGCTCTGACATGCTGGAACAAGGACCACAGCCAGGAAACAAGCAGGTACCAGAAAGATGACACCAGCAGGGCTTCTCAGAGCTGGAAGCTGTGGAGAAGTGGTGCTATCTAAGAAGACCATTAAGTCTGGTAAGGAGAGAGGATCATTCCCATGGCATGGCAGAGGTGGTGGTGAAGCTGTGGCAATGGGAACTCAGCTACTGAGAGAGCACAGAGCAGCCTGCACACAGCTGCCAAGATGGTTACTTGTCCACTGGGACTCTGCACCCATGGGCTTGCTCCCATCTCCTGCGAGGGACTCACCACCCTGCCCTGTATCTCTTGTTTGTGCTCTCCCAGCAGCCTCCACCAGTGCCAACTTTCACATCCCTGCTCCCCTGGAAGGGCTAGAGAGGCTGCCTGGGATGTAATCCCCTTTCCCCTCCCATCCCAGAGGAGAGGAGGATGGTGGCTCAGAGAAGTATTGAACCTCTGCAGCTTCCCAAACTCCTGAAGCCCTCTTGTGCTTCACTGCAGGACTGGCTGAGGGAACCCCCTGTCCTCCCAAACCAGAGCAGGCCACGTGGAAGGATCTGGTTTCAGGAACATCAGTAACTCTAGAACAGGGCTGGGGAGGGAGTAGTGCACAGAAACAGCAGCCAGGCTGTCCAAGGCAAACAGTGGGCACAGGTTGTTCAACCCTCCAAAGGAAAACCAGGAAAGCACCAACTGGAACAAGCTGCCAGTGCACACAGGAGCACTGCTGGCACTCACCAGCACCCAGCTTAGCTTTCCTCAAAGCCTCAGTGCCACTTGGACACCAATAAGCATCATCCCTGCTTTGGATGTGGGGCCAGAAGCTCCTCAGAGAAGCAGGGAGGTGTAGGACAGCAGGCCAGACTGCAGACCTATGCTTGCAGCCTGCTGACTGGAGCTGAGCACCCAGCAGCCAGGAAGTTTCTTGCTAGGCTGCCACTGCTCCCAGACACAGCAGAACACCCACACAAACAGCAGCCAGCCTTTGCCTCTTGGCAGTGCCAGAGACTGAGATCCCACAGGTTGAAATGCCATGGGCTAACCAGGAAAAAAACAATAAACCCCACCAGGCTGTGAGTTTTATGAGCTCCCAGGAGTGCTGCTGGGTTTGTAGACCTTAGCAAAATAATCCTGGGCAGCAGCCACGCTGTGCTGATCCCAGGATGCAGCTGACAGGCAGTGATTATGCCCAGGCACAAGCTCAGATGATTCAGCAGGGACTGCAAACCACCAGTGTGGTCAGAACAGATCAGCATGGTCACTGCCTCTCCATTCCAACCACCGAGCAGGAGAAAGAGGGAGTCTGAGCCTGGCTGCAGATGTCTCCGTATGGAAAACTCCAGAGAACACCAGGATAACCTTGTTACACAAAACTAGTTCAACACCCTCTTAGGGAGCCAGAGGGGGCTGATGGCTCCTTACTATTTTTAGCCACACGGACACAGCCAGAGCCTGCTGCAGGGACAGAGCTTCCCCTGCATTTTCAGCAGCAGCAGAAGCAGTGCTTACGTCAGCAGCATCCTGCCAGGACTCTTCTGCCAATCAGAGGACCCTGGGGTGCTCTGACTGTTTGGATTTACACTTCTGCCCCTAGAAAACAAAATGCTTGAGCAAAGCTTTAGCACTTTAACTTCCTCATGTCTCTGGCACCATCTCAGGAGCATGGCAAGGGCAGCAGAGGTATGCAGACAGTTGATCATCACATCCCAGCGTGGCTACTGGGAGCTCCAGCAAGCTCCAGCCCTCGGCTCCCACTTGCCAACAACCTTTTACCAGGGATCCTCCTAAGTCCCACAACATGAAACCTGCCCTATGGACACCAGAATTTATGGATTATAGTCAGGGTGGTAAGACACTGGAAGAGGTTGCCCAGGGAGGCTGTGGATGCCCCCTTCCTGGAGGTTGTGGAAGGCCAGGTTGGATGAGGCCTTGAGCAAGCTGGGCTAGTGGGAGGTGTCCCACTCCATGGCAGCAGGCTTGGAACTGGATGATCTTTGAGGCTCCTTCCAACCCAACCCATTCTGTGCTCTATGGATTATTCTCAGAGATGTGGTTCTCTGACCATCAGTCTTTATGCAGTTAAGAGTTTTTGAGGCCCAGCAGCTCTAATAGAGTCCTGGTAATCAACTTAAAGGTGAAAAGCAGATTTGGGCACTTCCAGAGATATACTGGATCTGAGCTCAGGCTCCCATCACCGAGGTGGCTGTATAAAACACTTTGTATTTTGAAGCCACCTATCCTGTTCCCCCCTCAGCCTGGCAAAGCCTTCCTCAGGGAGGTGTTCATCAGGTAGTCAGATGGTTCAGAGTCAACTCTCTGGACAGACCATCAAAGAAAACACTTCCCTACCAGCTCAGATAGCAAAGTTCACCTGCCCTTTTCAAGCACCAAAGTGCTCCCTGTCTCACTCCCACATCTTTCCTGGGGCTGAATGTGCATGTTCTGGTTTCTGCTATTCCAAGCTGCAGTCTGCAGTTCAAGGCAAACCAAAGAATGCAGCACAAGGGTGATGGTTCTGATGAGCACAGATATTCTGTGGCTGCTGCTGTCCACAAGCCCCAGGCATGTGCTCTGGTCTGACCCAGCAGCACGTTTCTGACTGGTGCTTTCACCTTGCCACCTCCACCCCAGCCAGGATTCCCCTGCAAGCCCCACATTTTCCAGCAGAACCTGTCCCCAGCGATCCCTAGGGAAGCTCCCTCACACACATGTCAGAGAACTGTTTGCAAAGCCAGTCTGAGAGACCTGACTCAGGTGGTCTCTGATGTTCACAAGCTCCTGGCTAAGCCATGGAGGACACAGACATTTCCCAGATGCTGTGATCACAGCAGTGAATATCAGAACATTTCAAGAAGTCATCTTGAAACTAAGATCCACTTTGAGCCAGCTCTGCTCTGAACCCTCCTAGCAACCAGGTGAATAATGAACTAGCTCAGGTGAGCATCACCCCAAAACATTTATTTTGGGAAAGATGCATTTCACTGTTTCTTTGGCCAAAAGGCTTCATATTGGCATCCATCCTTCCACTCTAAACCCTGCTTTGGGAAAACCATTTCCTAGGCAGTCTGCCAACACGAGCACATCTCAGAGTAAAATATTAAAACCCATTGGCTCTGCAGAAGACTCTTACTTGTAGCCACCATGAAATCACTTCTGCTTTGTCTGGACCTCCCCAGAGTCTCCAGAGCTGGGCTGTGTACCTCTGCACAGCTACACTCCAGAAGAGCAGAGCTGGCTCCACAGCAGCCTGTGAGAGTGCAGCCACACAGGCTGACAAATCCATGGGCATCAGCGAGGGCAGTGGTGGCTGCCCAGCAGCCAACACACCTCAAAACCACCATCTCCAAAATTTCAGAGTCAGGGCAAGCCAGGCTGGGTTCTGGCAGCAATCAACCTTCCAGGCACAAGCACTCTAACATCATCTCATCCAACTGAATAAAATCATTCTCCTGTCATTCTCCCTGCTGCATGGAGGAGCCCAAGAGGCTCTTGCTGGGCTAATTCCTCAGTCTAGGAACATTTACAAATTTCCATCTCATAATTCAAATAGCTGCAGACAAAATATTCCCCAAAAGGCACCATGATGTACTGCACAAGAACAGACATTTGTCAATGGGCAGCAGCATGCTGGGGAGAACCCCAGCAGCACTTCTGCACAGCAGCAAAGCCTCGTCTGGCTCGTCACAAAACCCTCTCCACACACTCAGAAGTCCCAAATGCCAGAGCAGGGACAGTACCACATGCAATCACAGGATCACTTAGGCTGGAACAGACCTCTAAGATAAAGTCCCCAGCAGATCCCCACACACATCTCACATCTGCCATCACAAAGATCACCTTCAGAGACTGAACAAAACTAAGACACAGCTGAAATTTCAAAAGAAATTTAAGCAAGTTTTAGCTCATGGATAAAAGTGAAGCTTGTGGGAAGCAATCTCAGAAGGGAGGCCTCATGGCAGGACCACAAACAGACAGCAGGGAGGGGTTACCTCTGCGGGGCAGCTGTCCCCAGCCGCCCGTCCCCCACGGCTGCCGCTCAGTCACCATGTCAGCAGGGCCAGGATCTGCAAGAGAATACAACACCAGCTCCCAGGGCTGTGCTGAGGGCCAGATATTTATGCTGCTGGGAGAACTGGGCTGGATCCAGCAGCAGCTCTGAAATTTAAACACACACTCCCTCTGCAGCACAGCAAAAGCACAGGCTGGGGCGAGCAGCTGCCGCATGCGATCGCAGCCGTCCCCTGCCCTGTGCTCCGGCAAACTGAGAGGTAAAGCAACCCCAACAGACAGCTTCAACCTCTCACCAGGCTCTCAGCATCAGGATGCCACCTCTGCCTCACAGCAGCCCCAGCCAGAGGCTGAGCTCTTCTGACAAGGCATGAAGCTGATGCCAGAGAAGGATCTATGGTTGCTCTAAGGTGGTTTCTGGCCTCAGCTTGCTCCATGCACCCCCAGGAGGCTGTCAGAAACTTACTGCAACTTTAATGAACTTGCCTCTCGGGTGGCTGAAACTTAAGGACTTGATAGAGTTCATTCACTCCTCTTGGTTTTCCTGATAACTTCTATGAATTTCAGGCTCAGGAGAGCATTAAGAGACCAGCACTGGAGGAAAAAGCCCTGGCTCCTGAGGCTTTGAACGAGAGGACTCGGAGGAAATCTGCTCTATTTTTAGCCACAGCTATGCAGACTGACTGGACTCACACATCAGAGATGCTGTGAACATGATGCTACTTGAACCTATGTCCCCTCCCTGACATTACCCAGGCTTAGCTGCTCCTCCTATCCTAATGGAACATCTTCATTTGGCATTGCTGCCTCCAGCATGGGATGACTCTGCCAGGCAGCTCCAGCAGCAATTCTGCCAGCCCCACGCTGAGAGGGGCAAGATCAGGGTGGAGGGGGAATCCCACCCTGTGCTGCACATCCCCTAGGTCTGACACAGCACAAGGAGCACCACCTGCTCAGCAGAGGATAAAACCAGAACGCCCCTAAAGCCAAGGCTCCTGACATGCCACCATGAGTGTGCTCAGCACATCCAGGGCACCGCATGGGTGTGAGATCCAAAGAGTCACCCCAGCCCCTGGCACTGCATCATGGCTTGCATCAGGATCACTCCTCCTCAAGAGCAGGAGGCTCTGCAGAGAGACCTGGCCAGGCTGAGGCAGACTGCATGAAGTTCAATAAGGCCAAGTGCTAGGTCCAGCACTAGAGTCACAACAATCCCCTGCAGCACTCTGGGCTTGGGGCAGAGTGGCTGGGAAGATGCCCAGCAGAGAAAGGCCTGGGAGTGTTGGTCAATGGCAGGTGAAGATGACCAAGCAGCACGTTCAGGTGGCCAAAAAGGCCATCAGCATCCTGACCTGGATCAGCAATGGTGAGGCTGGCAGGAGTAGAGCAGGGATCATCCCCCTGTCCTGGGCACAATTCTGTGATTCTTGTGGTCAGGGACACAAAAATCACAGTCCCCTGAAGGAAAAGATTTGCAGATGAGGGAAGCTGAGCAGCTGAGATGAGCCTGCCTGAAGGTCAGCTGGTGAGGGAAGCATCGTGAGTCCTGCACTCAGCCCTCTGCTTTAGTGGGGGCCATAAACCCCCAACCAGGAGCTTCACTGTCACAGCAAGACCTGAATGCAGGTTTCTCACCCCAAACCAAACCCAGCCCAGACCAAGCTTTTATTAGGCCTTCCTGATAAGCAGCAATAATGAAGTCATTACAACTGCACTGGCCCAACAGGGGCCAGCAACAAAGCCTGTCCCAGTAACCAAGAGTAAGGTTGACACTGTCAACGAGGCAATCAATCACACCCAGACCACACCCTGAGCTCTCTCCTGTCACAGACCAGGGCACTGCTGTTGCCAAAGATCTGAGCAGTACAACTGAGTCACTGACTCAACTCAGCACCAGGATGTGCCCCAGCACCAGCACACACAACACTGACACCAGCTCGGGGCAAGAAGGGAACCTGCCTGCATGTCCCTCCTGAGAGCCTCCTCTTGCATCTCTGGCTGACACATGGCAAAGTCATGGGAAAATCTCCCCCTTCAGCACTTCCTGGGGCATGCCTGAACCAGAAGAGGAAGGGATTCCCTGCTGAAGGCAGAAAGGGAGTTTGCATGAAAAGAAAAGGCAGGACAAGGGACAAGCAGAGCAGAA
The DNA here is from genome assembly GCA_013399775.1 of Semnornis frantzii. NCBI lineage: Eukaryota > Metazoa > Chordata > Aves > Piciformes > Ramphastidae > Semnornis > Semnornis frantzii. The sequence goes on from VWYK01047311.1 coordinate 135,254, forward strand.
ACAACCAGCAGCTCACTGGTTCAGGAGATCAACACTACTACCAATCAGCCTTGGGACTCAAGGCAGCCACTGCTCTCTCTCTCTCCTTTCCACACTGAGATCCCTCTGCATCCCCATGACACTGCCCAGAGCCTATAGCCATGTCCGAAGCCCCTCACTGGGGCTTTCCCAACACGTGGGGACTCAGCAGACCAATTCCTTGCCACAAGCACAGCTGTCACTTGTGTGCACAAGCCCTCTACACTGAGACACTGTGTGAAGCCACACAGATGCAATACAGTTGAAGGCAGACTGGGAAAAGCATAGATGGGATGATCACAGGGGTTATTTTCTCTCCTGCTCCACTGACAAGCTGCATCTTCAGCTGCTTTTCCTTTCTGTGTCCTCATTTTCCATCCAGGGACTCTAAAACACCTACCTTGTAAATAGGTTTTGAACCTTAATTCACTGGCTTTGGTAAATAGGTTGAAAGTTCTTGGATCATAAACAAACAGGCCTGTTAAGCACCACTTGAGGTGGAGTCAGTGTACACACACTGCTGGAAGCATGGCAAGGCCAGGAGGCCTTCTGACCACTTGAGAAAGGGAAGGTCAAAACTCCTCTGGGAAGAAAAGAGTTCAGTGTAACAACAGGATCCTCACTGGTTTTAGCAACAGAGCTTGGAGCTAGCCAACAAGGAAGGAAAAAACACAACAGGTTGGTCAAGCGGAACAAAGGAGGGAAGCAGGACGTGAAAGAAAATTAGGTCTCCTGCTTCAAGGTCCTGCCACCTGCTTCTGAAAGCTCCTTTACCTCCCACCTAGGACTTTTTGCCAGTGCTTTTGAAGCTAGTGAAGAGTCACACTAGAGCCAGCCTGCATGCAGGCATCACTTCCCTGCATGGCACAGTGGGAGGCAAGTGCCCGGTGCAGAACCCTCCAGTGTTTCAGAGCTACTGTTGAATAAAGGCTTTTTATTAAATTATGGTGTTTTATAGATAGACAAAGCACAGCACAGACAGTAAACATCATGTATGTGGGATCTCAGGAAACCAGGAGCAGAATAAGGAAACATGAGGGATGAGAAAAAGTCTCTCAGATTCTTTCTCATCCATCCTGAACCCCTCGCTTCTTCCAGCCCCACGCCCCAGCAGTACCCCTCCACCAGTATCCTAAAGCCACAGGTTAATTAATTCTCCCTCTGCCACTCCATCCCTGGAGAAAAAAAGCCAGATGTCCCTCCTTGCCCCTTGCCCCCTTCTTTGGGCCATGTACCATTCTCCTTTCTCCCTGGTTTCCTAAGCAGCAATGAGAGCCTGAACTCCTAAAGTCACTGGCATGTCCCTGCTCTCCCAGCTCCAAATCACTGTCGCTCCCTGCCTCTTTGATACTCAGACCCATGCCCCTGAGCTCCCTGTCCCTTCCACCCCACACCCTCAGAAAGCCCCCACGTGCCATCTCCTCAAACCCACACCCAAAGATTCTCTGTCCTCAGCTTCATGCCCTGCTTCTCGTTATCGCCTACTGCACAGCACATCCTGTCCCTCCATCCCGTACTCTGCATCCTCCCTTCTCGGTACGTTTAGTGGTCCAGATGCTATGTCCTCGGCCCCCCACTGCCTCATCCCTGTGCCCCCCATCCCCACTGCCTCATAACCCTGTGTCCGTGCCCCCCCACATCACATGCCCCAGTCTCACACNCCCCCCGCGCCACGACCCCCACAAACTTCCGCTTCCTCTGCCCCATAACCCTGTGCCCATTTCCCCCACATGCCCCTATCCTCAAGGCGCCCCCGGGCCTTGCCCCACTCACCTCCCGCCGCGGCCCGACTCCTCTCCAGCCCCGCCGCGGCACCACCACCCGACCCCGCACGTCACCGCTCCCGCCCTGACGCCACCACAGACCCGGGGCGCAGCAGCCAATAAGCGCCGCGCCGCCATCACCACGGCAACGCACCACGCCCGCCCCACCGAGCGGCGCCCCCTGGCGGGCCCCGACAACATTCTCTCCTCCCATGGCGGGCGCGAAGCCTCATGGGAAGAGTAGGCGGGGCGCGCGGGGCATGCTGGGTAGGGGCCGCGGAGGCGGAGAGGGCGGGGCGGAGGCGGTGCTTGGCGCCTTGCAGGGCGGGGTTTAGCTCTGCCCCTGCAGTCACTCAGCGGTGCGGGAGTCTGAGTGGGTCCTGTGCACCTCCGTGTCACAGCCGCCCTATCCCAGAACCTGCGAGTTGTCTCCGTTAGACTACTTGAAGTTGCCATGGTTGGCTGAGTTGGGACCCTCTGCTGGGTCCAGGACTTAGAGAATCATAGAATGGTAAAGTTGGAAGGGACCTCAAAGATATCCAGTTCCAACCTCCTGCCATAGGCAGGGACACCTCCCACTAGCACAGGTCACTCAAGGAATCATCCAACCTGGCCTTGAACACCTCCAGGGAGGTTGTGGAGCACA